>JAXRKP010001463.1:100000-120000 GCA_037039925.1 Doris montereyensis | reverse complement strand
TCTCTCTCTCTCTTCATCATATAAATGGTCCCACAATGAAAAATGTTGAGAATACTGTATAGATGTAGATAAGCTCTCTCTATGTCTTTGATCACCCAAGCTTAACGTAGGACAAGTCTCTCTCTCTCTCTCTTGTACAACTACCAGTCTCAGAACATTATAGAGTCATCGGTTTTTAACTCTCCCTATAAGATACAACTTTCTTATTGGTCCGGAACGGGGATACAGTTTTCTGTTGCAATACCTTGAATACAATATTAAATCTCAAACTCTCTCTCTCTCTCTACTCTCTCTCTATTATTATTACATCTCTAACTGTCTCATCTCTCTCTACACCTCGCATTCTCTCACTCTTGTGATTACCTAAATTGTATAACATAGCATAGAAAAGAATATTTAAAAACAATTGTAATCCATGTAAACGTAAGTCATTGCAATGAATAATATTGAAAAGAGAACGGTCATGGTAATCAAACTCTGTGGATGGTAATCAAACAGGTCACCTCTGCTCTCAAACTGGTATCTCAGCAATCAAACTGGTGATGGTCTCTCTTTCCCTCTCTCCCCGTGATGGCTCTCAAATCTGGGTGACGGTAATCAAACTGGTGACGGTAATCAAACTCTCTCTCTCTCTCTCAAACCTCTCTCTCTGGTAACTCGCCTAAAACTGGTGGTAATCAAACTGGTGATGGTAATTGCCCCTCTCGGGTGACGGTAGTCAAACTGCTGATGGTAGTCAAACTGCTGATGGTAGTCAAACTGCTGATGGTAATCAAACTCTCTATGGTAATCAAACTGGTCTCGGTAATCAAACTGGTGATGGTAATCAATCTGGTGATGGTAATCAAACTGGTGACGGTAATTAAACTGGTGATGGTAATCAAACTCTCTGTAATCAAACGGGTGATGGTAATCAAACGTCTCTGGATCTCTGAAATCAAACTCTCTCTCGGTCTCAATCTGGTGACGGTAATCAAACTGGTGATGGTAATCAAACTGGTGACGGTAATCAAACTGGTGATGGTAATCAAACTGGTGATGGTAATCAAACTGGTGACGATCTCAAACTGGTCTCGGTAATCAAACTGGTGATGGTAATCAAACGCTCTCTCTCTAGTCAAACGGTGACGGTAGTCTCTCTGGTGATGGTAATCAAACTGGTGACGGTAATCAAACTGGTGATGGTAATCAAACTGGTCTCTCTCTCAAACTGGTGATGTTAATCAAACTGGTGATGCTCTCAAACCCCTGTCTCGGTCATCAAACCTACCTCTCTCTAATCAAACTCTCTCTCTGACAATCTAACTGGTAATGCACCAACTCTCTCTCTCTCTCTCTCTCTCTGGTGATGACAATCAAACTGGTGATGGTAATCAAACTCCCTCTGATGTAATCTCTACTGGTGATGGTCATCAAACTGGTGATGGTTATCAAATTGATGATGGTAATCAAACTGGTCATGGTAATCAAACAGGTCATGATGGCCCTAATCAAACTCTCTCTACCTGGTCTCTCTCTACCTCTCTACCTAATCAAACTTGGTCTACCTGATAATCAAACTAGCGCTCATGGTAATCAAACAGGTCATGGTAATGTCTGTCTGTCTGGGAGATGGTAATCAAACTCTCTCTCTCTGGTAATCTCTTCTCTGGTGATGCTCTCTGTCTCAAACTGATTTGACTAGAATAAAGGCTTCGTTTCATCTTAATAGAAGCTCGACAACAACACAAAAGCCAAATTCATCATATAAATGGTCCCACAATGAAAATGTTGAGAATACTGTATAGATGTAGATAAGCACTGATTTTGATCAACGGCTTAACGTAGGGATACCGTGGAACTCGTTACTGTACAACTACCAGTAAACAGAACATTATAGAGTCATCGGTTTTTTAACTTCTAAGATAAGATACAAGTCAATAAACAATATTGGAATACAACACGCTTAGAAACTTATTATTATTCACTTAATGACTTTTGAGCATTATAGAAAAGAATATTTAAAAACTTAACGGAAGTCATTGCAACATGGTAATCAAACTGGTGATGGTAATCAAACAGGACAAACTGGTGACAGCTCAAACTGGTGATGGTAATCTATGGAATCAAATTGATTTGATTTGATTTGCCAACATCCACAACTAATGGTGATCTCGATGGTAATCAAACTGGTTTGTTTTTTTTACAGGATATTCGGTAATTTTGTAATCAAACGGACTGCCCTGGTAAACAGCCAAATGATCTTTAATCAAACTGTGATGGTAATCAAATGGTAATCAAACTGGTGACGATAATGGTGACCAAACTGCACACGACAAACCAAACTGGTGACGGTAATCAAACTGGTTTATCGTAATCAAACTGTCTCTGATGGATGAATCAAATAGATGTCAATCCACTGGTGATGCATAATCCTGGTGATGGTAATCAAACTGGTGAACCAGGGATGAGGGGTGGGGAGGGGTAGAATTTGCTCATGATAATCAAACAGGTCAAAAAACAGGTCTCGAGACCATTTTTCAAACTGATGATGGTAAGTTAACAACTGATTTTCTGAAGTAATTAAACGGGTCAATAAACATGTTAGGAACAAAACTTTTTACTTAACGGGAACCCAAAAAAAGAAGACGAAAGACTACCAACATCCACAAATTGGGTTGAGAGGCCGACACCTTACTTCTTTGGACTACTGAGTCCTGAACCAGGGAGAGGGTTACAAGTTATTGAAAATACCTTTGTCACACCTTGCAAACAACTACTACACAACATTTTCTACAGTCACGTTTGTTTCTGACTCTCTCTCTCTCTCTCTCTCTCTCTCTCTCTCTCTCCTCTCTCTCTCTCTCTCTCTCTCTCTCTCTCTCTCTCTCTCTCTCTTCTCCTGTCTCTCTCTCTCTCTCTCTCTCTCTCTCTGCCTCTCTCTATTTTCTCTTTTGTTCTCTCTCTTTGCTTTCACTCTCTGAATTAGTTAAATAAGACATGTAGATCGATAAACATGGGAATACTCTCACTTTTCATTTTAACAGGAGATACAAACAAAGAGGTACAAACATAGAGGTACAAACAGAGAGGTACAAACAGTTAGATACAAAACATAGAGTAGAGGTACAAAAACAGAGAGATACAAACATAGAGGTACAAACAGAGAGGTACAAACATAGAGGTACAAACAGAGAGATACAAACAGTTAGGTACAAACAGAGAGGTACAGACAGAGAGATACAAACATAGAGGTACAAACATAGAGGTACAAACAGAGAGGTACACACAGAGAGGTACAAACAGAGATATACAAACAGTTAGGTACAAACATAGAGGTACAAACATAGAGGGTACAAACAGAGAGGTCGAAACAGAGAGATACAAACAGTTAGGTACAAACACAGAGGCCAAACAGAGAGATACAAACAGAGAGATACAAACATAGAGGTACAAACATAGAACCTACAAACAGAGAGGTACAAACAGAGATGCATCTACAAACATAGAGGTACAAACAGTTATATACAAACAGTTAGATACAAACAGAGAGGTACAAACAGAGAGGTACAAACAGAGAGATACAAACAGTTAGTTGCTCAAACAGAGAGGTACAAACAGAGAGGTACAAATGAGAGGTAAAAATAGAGAGGTTTAAACAGAGAGGTACAAACATAGAGGTACAAACAGAGAGGTACAAAATAGAGAGGTACAAACAGAGAGGTACAAACAGAGAGGTACAAACAGAGAGGTACAAATTTCAGGTACAAACAGAGAGGTACAAATAGAGATTTTACCCAGAGAGGTACAAACACAGAGGTAAACATAGAGAGGTACAAACAGAGATTTTGCCCAAACAGAGATGTACAAACAGAGAGGGATCAAACAGAGAGGTACAAACAGAGAGGTAAAAATAGAGAGGTTCAAACACAGAGGTATAAACCTGATAGGACCGGGGGGAGAGGTAGATTTTGCAAAACAGAGAGGTACAAACAGAGAGTTACAAACATTGAGGTACAAACAGAGGTTTGGTTCAGAGAGGTACAAACAGAGAGGTACAAACAGAGAGGTCCAAACGAAGGTAAAAATAGAGAGGTACAAGTAGAGGTATAAACTGGAGAGGTACAAATAGAGAGGTAAAAACAGAGAGGTACAAACAGAGAGTAAGTGGACATTGAGGTCAAACAAAGACATACAAACAGAGAGGACAAACAAGACATACAAACAGAGAGGTACAAAATTGAGAGGTTTGATCAAACAGAGAGGTACAAACAGAGAGGTAAAAACATTGAGGTAAAAACAAAGAGATACAAACAGAGAGTTACAAACATTGAGGTAAAAACAAAGAGATACAAACAGAGAGATACAAACATTGAGGTAAAAACAAAGAGATACAAACAATGAGTTACAAAAATTGAGGTAAAAACAAATGATACAAACAGAGAGTTACAAACATTGAGGTAAAACAAAGACATTACAAACAGAGAGGTACAAACAGAGAGTACAAACAGAACAAATTAAAGGTTCAGGTCATAAAGTATTATAAACATTATTAAGACGTAAACGTCTTTAAAAATAACCGCAGCTGTAGCTTTAACAATCTAATAACAATAATAATATTAATATTAATAATAATAATAATAATAATAATAACAACAATAATAATAATAATAATAATAATAGATAATACTGATAATGATAATGATAATGATAAGATAATGATAATGATAATAATAATAATAACAATAATAGTAATAATAATAATAATAATAATAATAATAATAATAATAATAATAATAATAATAATAATAATAATAATAATAATAATAATAACAATAATAATAATAAATGGACTTCCGGTTTGGGTACCGAGCAGGACAGATGGGGGTGACGAGCCTCGCCTTGTTCACTTAATTTCCAGTTTTTGTGTTGAGATACGACATCGCAATGCCAGTTACCGGATTACCGACGATTCTGGAATGTATCATCAACAGGATTTTTAGAAGAATTTCAAATCGCCTCTACAAAATAGTTGAAAATCAACAACGCACCGCACCGTCCTTCGTTTTGATGCCATAAATGACACATGTGTGTCAACGATTCATTATTCGACCCCTGTCAGCTTTCGACGGAAGTCACCTAGCCAATTACAGCTTGACAACCTTATACTGCAAAAACATCGCGTCATTGTCAAGAGAGAAAACAACATATGCAAATATCATTTTTGGCTGAAAAGAAAGAAAATGTATCTGCTGTGGCACAGGAAAGACAAGCAACTCAGATTGCTACCCGATCAAAATAGCGCTATCTTTTCACACAGCGTGCTAGATGTATCACCAGCCACCGATAACTCAACTAAAGAAACAGTTAAAAAAGGATTTCTCGATCAGGATGTGCAACACGACAAAGAAAGTCAACCCATCACAAGGACCGAAACCATTCTAAAACAATTATAAACGGCGACATCGAAGAAAACGTTGAACCAAAGCCTACACTAACATACATAACCAAGTCACGGCCACACAAGCTATCAAAGAGCCTAGAAGACATAAAGAATAACAAAACAACATAGAACTAGAAAGTACATAAAGGACACCGACACATCCGACGATGAGAGCACACACAGCGAGAGCCAGCACACATCAGACATTGAAAGCCTTGAGGAAAACACAAGCTCACGAGATGTTAATTCTTCTCTCTCCACCGATGATCAGCAACACAAAAGTAATCACGCAGTAAAATACACATGCAGATATCCGAAATCAAGAAAGACACAGGACATCGCGTCACAGCCCGAACGCAACAACAGCTACACGAAACGTGTATTAGATCTCTACGAAAGATTACACTCCATTTCAGAAACAGGGGATTTTATAATTGAATATTGTGTGAAAAACGGAATGATACTGAATTTCATCATAAAAAGCAGTGATGATAACAGCTCCTATGCAAACATGCGCCGACGACATCTGCGAACTTGTTGAGATGGCAAGAAACATTTTATTGAAATGGAGAATCATGTTGACGTACAGAATATCCTGATATTTCTGTCCACCCTTAAACGCCTGATTATCGAGACCATGCATCTAGTTTGAAAATAACTCCAGATTTACAAGAGACAAAATACTGTCACTTTTTAATGTCAAGTTCTGATCCCATGACTTGCCTATGTCAAATTGCATTCTTCCTTTTTGTATAATAATGTTAGTAGAATTATATATCTTTAAAATGATCTTATCGAGTATTGTCCATGCATCAGTCCAAAACGTGCACTCTTAGAGGACTGTCAGAACACAAGACCGTCGCATTTTTATTATTATTCCTAAGTAAATTGTTATGAATATGATATAATCACATAATAAAGATATTTAAAAAAAACTAGTGAAAATATAAAAAAATAAAAAATAAAAATAATAATAAAAATAATAATAATAATAATAAAAATAATGGTAATAATAATAATCATAAGACGATGACAATGACAATGACAATGACAATGATAATGATACTTGATAATGATAATGATACTGAAAATAATAATGATATTGATAATGATAATGATAATGATAACAATAGTAATAATAATAATTATTATAATAGTAATAATAATTCAAAAGTGGGTAAATAGATAGTGCGCTGAACATTATACATATAAATAAAATTAAAAATTAACAAATTATAGGCAAAATCAGCTTAGCTTCAAACACATGCATCAACTTATCATATATCATTCATTCACCGTCCATCAGTTTACATTTCTTAAACATTGTGAGGAAAACACCATTGTGCTTTCAAAGTAAGGTGTGGTCAAACTTTCGTATGGCACTTGGAAGAAAATATCCAAAATATCTCTCAGTGTGGATTTTAAATATATAAGGCAACCGCTTCTACTAGTTGTTTTGGGTATGGAGAAAAGAGGGTAGGTGTTGTCTTTAAGTATACTCTGAGTTTGATCTTGCATTGATTCTCATACAGATCGTCATAGTTCTCCGGCTCTACATTATTTATGAGTTTCTATGCGTTCCGGTGTCCTATTAAATTTATTCTTTTCTCTATCTCTTGTATTCCCTCCCCATGTAGTTATACAAAAATAATAATATTCTTTATAAACTTGATTGCCTTATTAGGAGTATTATCAATTTGAAACTTATAAAGTTTTCAAATAAATTACATTCTTGTGTTTACGTTCTTTAAAACTTTATTTTGATTGTTTTTGTCATCCTAGCTTCTCGTCAAAACTAATTTTCTCAACTGTTTCATCTTTTATAACAATATCATTTTGGGTCTTATTTGTCTTCTTAAAATCAAAAATCCAATTTTTAAATCATGTCGTTTGGCCTACACTGTCTACACACGTCATAGATTGTAAATCATGTCATTTGGCATACACTTGCCCACACATCTTATAGTTTGTAAATCATGTCGTTTGGCATACACTGTCTACACATCTTTATAATTTGTAAATCATGTCATTTGGCATACACTGCCTACACACTTATAGATTGTAAATCATGTCCTTTGGCATACACTGTCTACACACATCATAGTTTGTAAATCATGTCATTTGGCCTACACACTGTCTACACATCATTATAGTTTGTAAATCATGTCCTTTGGCCTACACTGTCTACACATCATAGTTTGTAAATCATGTCCTTTGGCCTACACTTTGTAAATCATGTCATTTGGCATACACTGTCTACACACATCATAGTTTAAATCATGTCATTTGCCTACACTGTCTACACATCATAGTTTGTAAATCATGTCCTTTGGCCTACACTGTCTACACACATCATAGTTTGTAAATCATGTCATTTGGCATACACTGTCTACACACATCATAGTTTGTTCAAACACATCATGTTTGTAACATTTTGGCCTACACTGTCTACACACATCATAGTTTGTAAATCATGTCATTTGGCATACACTGTCTACACACATCATAGTTTGTAAATCATGTCCTTTGGCCCACACTGTCTCACATCTTATAATTTGTAAACATGTCATTTGGCATACACTGTCTACACATCCTTATAGTTTGTAACACATCATAGTTTCAAATTGTCGTTTGGCCTACACTGTCTCATAGTTTGGTAAATCATGTCGTTTGGCCCACTTACATCTTTTAGAATTTGTAAATCATGTCATTTGGCATACATCATCTACACATCTTATAGTTTGTAATCGCTATACTCTTCTTATAATTTGTAAATCATGTCATTTGGCATACACTGTCTACACATCTTATAATTTGTAAATCATGTCATTTGGCATACACTGTCTACACATCTTATAGTTTGTGGAATCATGTCATTTGGCCTACACTGCTACACACATCTTATAATTTGTAAATCATGTCATTTGGCATACACTGTCTACACATCTTATAATTTGTAAAATCATGTCCTTTGGCCTACACTGTCTACACACATCATAGTTTGTAAATCATGTCATTTGGCATACACTGTCTACACATCTTATAATTTGTAAATCATGTCATTTTACCTACACTGTCTACACATCTTATAATTTGTAAATCATGTCATTTGGCATACACTGTCTACACACATCATAGTTTGTAAATCATGTCCTTTGGCATACTGTCATCATAGTTTGTAAATCACATCTTATAATTTGTAAATCATGTCATTTGGCCTACACTGCCCATACATCTTATAATTTGTAAATCATGTCATTTGGCATACACTGTCTTGTAAATCACGTTTGGCTCACACTCATATAGATTGTAAATCATGTCGTTTTTGGCCTATAACTGTCTACACACGTCATAGATTGTAAATCATGTCATTTGGCCTACACTGTCTACACACATCATAGTTTGTAAATCATGTCATTTGGCATACACTGTCTACACACATCATAGTTTGTAAATTATGTCACCATTAGTTTGCATATTTGCACTGTTTACACACATCATAGTTTGTAAATCATGTCATTTGGCATACACTGTCTACAACTGTCTACATCACATCATAGTTTGTAAATCATGTCATTTGGCATACACTGTCTACACACATCATAATTGTAAATCTTATAATTTGTAAATCATTATCATACTTGTCATGTCATTTGGCATACACTGTCTATCACATTTGGCATACACTATCAGTTTGTAAATTATGTCATTTGGCATACACTGTCTACACACATCATAATTTGTAAATCATGTCATTTGGCAAACACTGTCTACACATCTTATAGTTTGTAAATTTCATTTGGCATACACTGTTCATCATAATTTGTAAATCATGTCCTTTGGTCACACTGTTTTCCCACACATCGCGTTTGTAAATTATGTCCTTTGGCCTACACCATTTACACATGTCATAATACACTGTATAAATTATGTAAATCATAAACTTGGCCTACACTGTTTAAACACATAATTTGTATATTATGTCCTTTTGGCCTACACTAAACACATAATAATAATAATAATAATAATAAAATAATAATAATAATAATAATAATAATAATAATAATAATAATAATAATAATAATAATAATAATAATAATAATAATAATAATAATAATAATAATAATAATAATAATAATAATAATAATAATAATAATAATAATAATAATAATAATAATAATAAATAATATAATTCATTTCTATAGCGCCCACTCAATCTTACGACACTTCCAGCGCATGTATACATACATAGTAAAGAACATGCGCAATGTACTAAATACATGACAGCATACTATCATCTGTAGTGTATGGTACATGAATTAATATTGCATAATGAAAAAAAAAATTTTTTTCTTCCAAGAAGCATCGCATGAGGTATGTTTTGAGATGTTTTTTAAAGGTGTCTTCCGACGTGTCAACCATAGATCGTATTGACAGCGGAAGAGCATTCCAGACGTGAGGACCTGCATATGTAAAGAGCTCAGTGACAGTTTTGTGAGGCCTTTCTTTGGGGGAACGCTTAACAGAAATTGATTTGTAGATCTCAGTTGGCGGGATGGAACATAACCAGAGATCAAGTCATTAAAATAATTTGGAGTTGTATCAGTTTTACACTTTGTGACACAAAGTCACAATTTTGTACATTGTTTGTTTATCGCTCGGGAGCCAATGCAGAGACATGAACATAAGGGTAATGTGTTCATATTTCGTTTTCTTCAAATCACTCTGGCCGCATGGTTTTGGATACGTTGGAACTTATGAATAATCAAGACATCAGGTAAATTATAAAAACAGGGAGTTGCAATAAACAATTTTGGAAAAAATGTGTGCTGAAGTCAATGTTTTAAGAGAACTTAAATTAAGAAAGCTTGATAGATGGCTTAATCGTCTGATTTCGAGTAAGATTTTTAATGAGATGGGCATATATGACGTTCCATTGATAAATCATCATCGGAACATACCCTAAGATTTTTTGCGTTCTGCGTGAATTATATTTCTTCGTTTTCGACCCTCTTAGAGTTAATTCCGTCAGGCTAACTGAGATTTTTGGATTACATAGTAATATTTCGTTTTTTTCTTCATGCAATTTAAGCTTGTTAGTAGACATCCACGCTTTTACACATGAGATATACATAATTCGATGGCTTTCAAAATATAATTTGTATTATAGACAAGGCAGATTTGTAAAGTTGCGTATCGTCGGCAAACATGTGATGGTTTACCCAATGCTGTTTGATAATATCACCAAGCGGTTGTGTACACAATGTGTATAGTAGGGGACCAAGGACTGACCTTGTGGAACCCCATACTTGAGTGGGAAAGGAATAAAGATTGATACGAATGTGCAAATCATGTGATTTAGCCTACACAACATCATAATTTGTAAGTCATGTCATCTGGTCTACTGTCTACACAACATTCTAATTTATAAATCATGTCATTTAGCCTTCTGTCTAAATACATCAAAATACACTGCAAATCACACCCTAATGTCATTTGGTCCACTGTCTACACACACCCTAATGCAAATCATGTCATTTGGTTCACTGTCTACACACACCTAATGCAAATCATGTCATTTGGTCCACTGTCTACACACACCCTAATGCAAATCATGTCATTTGGTCCACTGTCTACACACCTAATGCAAATCATGTCATTTGGTCCACTGTCTACACACACCGCAAATCATGCATTTGGTCTACTGTCCTACACACACACACTAATGTAAATCATGTTATTTGTTCCCCTGTCTCCTCTTATAGGCAAATCATGTTATTTGGTCCACTGTCTACACACATCCTAATGCAAATCATGTCATTTGGTCCACTGTCTATAATGTGAACCATGTTATTTGGTCCACTGTCTACAAACACCCTAATGTAAATCATGTCATTTGGACCACTGTCTACACAAACCCTAATGTAAACCATGTTATTTGGTCCACTGTCTACACACACCCTAATGCAAAACATGTTATTTGTCCACTGTCTACACAAACCCTAATGCAAACCATGTTATTTTGGTCAAACACCTAATGCAAATCATTTGGTCCACTGTCTACACACACCCAATCTAATTTGGTCAGTGTCTAGACACACCCTAATGCAATCATGTTATTTGGTCCACTGTCTACACACACCTAATGCAAATCATGTCATTTGGTCCACTGTCTACACACATCTGATTGAAAAACATGTCAATTGGTCCAGTGTCTACACACACACACCCTAATGCAAAACATGTAATTTGGTCCTATGTCTTCACACCCTATTAAAACATGTTATTTGGTCCTATATACATCTTGATGCAAAACATATCCAATTGGTCCAGTGTCACCACACACACCCTAATGCAAAACATGTTGCTGGTCCACTGTCTACACACACCTAATACAAAACATGTTATTTTGTCTAGACACACCCTAATGCAAATCATGTTATTTGGTCTACTGTCTAGACACACCCTAATGCAAATCATGTGATTTGGTCCACTGTCTACACACACCCTAATGCAAATCATGTTATTTGGTCCTGTGTCTACACGCACCCTACTGCAAATCATGTTATTTGGTCCACTGTCTACACACACCGTAATAGACAAATCATGTCATTTGATCCACTGTATATACACACCCTAATGCAAAGCATGTTATTTGGTCCAGTGTCTAGTCATGCCCTAATGCAAAGCATGTTATTTGGTCCACTGTTTACACATACCCTAATGCAAATCATGTTATTTGTCGAATGTCTACGTACACCCTAATGCAAATCATGTGATTTGTCGAATGTCTACGTACACCCTAATGCAAATCATGTTATTTGTCGAATGTCTACGTAAACCCTAATGCAAATCATGTTATTTGTCTAATGTATACACACACCGTAACACAAATCATGTTATTTGTCTAATGTCTACACACACGTAATGTAAACCATGTTATTTGGTGCACTGTCTACACACACCGTAATAGGCAAATCATTTTATTTGGTCCACTGTCTACACACATCGTAATAGGCAAATCATGTTATTTGGTCCACTGTCTACACACATCGTAATAGGTAAATCATGTTATTTGGTCCACTGTCTACACACATCGTAATAGGCAAATCATGTTATTTGGTCCACTGTCTACACACACCGTAATAGGCAAATCATTTTATTTGGTCCACTGTCTACACACATCGTAATAGGCAAATCATGTTATTTGGTCCACTGTCTACACACATCGTAATAGGTAAATCATGTTATTTGGTCCACTGTCTACACACATCGTAATATACAAATCATGTTATTTGGTCCACTGTCTACACACAGCGTAATAGGCAAATCATGTTATTGGGTCCACTGTCTACACACATCGTAATAGATAAATCATGTTATTTGGTCCACTGTCTACACACAGCGTAATAGGCAAATCATGTTATTTGGTCCACTGTCTACACACATCGTAATAGATAAATCATGTTATTTGGTCCACTGGCTACACACATCGTAATAGATAAATCATGTTATTTGGTCCACTGTCTACACACATTGTTATAGGCAAATCATGTTATTGGGTCCACTGTCTACACACATCGTAATAGGCATATCATGTTATTGGGTCCACAGTCTACACACACCGTAATAGGTAAATCATGTTATTGGGTCCACTGTCTACACACATCGTAATAGGCATATCATGTTATTGGGTCCACTGTCTACACACACCGTAATAGGTAAATTATGTTATTGGGTCCACTGTCTACACACCGTAATAGGCAAATCATGTTATTGGGTCCACTGTCTACACACATCGTAATAGGCATATCATGTTATTGGGTCCACTGTCTACACACACCGTAATAGGCAAATCATGTTATTTGGTCCACTGTCTACACACATCGTAATAGGCAAATCATGTTATTGGGTCCACTGTCTACACACACCGTAATAGATAAATCATGTTATTTGGTCCACTGTCTACACACACCGTAATAGATAAATCATGTTATTTGGTCCACTGTCTACACACACCGTAATAGATAAATCATGTTATTTGGTCCACTGTCTACACACATCCTAATACAAATCATGTTATTTGGTCCACTGTCTACAAACACCGTAATAGGCAAATCATGTTATTTGGTCCACTGTCTACACACACCGCAATAGGTAAATCATGTTATTTGGTCCACTGTCTACACACACTGTAATAGGCAAATCATGTTATCGGGTCCACTGTCTACACACACTGTAATAGGCAAATCATGTCATTTGGTCCACTGTCTACACACACCGTAATGCAAATCATGTTATTTGGTCCACTGTCTACACACACCGTATAGGCAAATCATGTCATTTGGTCCACTGTCTACACGCCGTAATAGGTAAATCATATTATTTGGTCAACTGTCTGCACACACCCTAATACGCAAATCATGTTATTTGGTCCACTGTCTACAAACCGTAATAGGCAAACTATGTTATTTGGTCCACTGTCTACACAGACCGTAATAGGCAAATCATGTTATTTGGTCCACTGTCTACACACCGTAATAGGCAAATTATGTGATTTGGTCCACTGTCTACACAACGTAATAGGCAAATCATGTTATTTGGTCCACTGTCTACACACCGTAATAGGCAAATTATGTTATTTGGTCCACTGTCTACACACACCGTAATAGGCAAATCATGTTATTTTGTCCACTGTCTACACACACCGTAATAGGCAAATCATGTTATTTGGTCCACTGTCTACACACACCGTAATAGGCAAATCATGTTATTTGGCCCACTGTGTACACACACCGTAATAGACAAATCATGTTATTTTGTCCACTGTCTACACACACCGTAATAGGCAAATCATGTTATTTGGTCCACTGTCTACACACACCGTAATAGGCAAATCATGTTATTTGGTCCACTGTCTACACACACCGTAATAGGCAAATCATGTTATTTGGCCCACTGTCTACACACACCGTAATAGGCAAATCATGTTATTTTGTCCACTGTCTACACACACCGTAATAGGCAAATCATGTTATTTGGTCCACTGTCTACACACACCGTAATAGGCAAATCATGTTATTTGGCCCACTGTCTACACACACCGTAATAGGCAAATCATGTTATTTTGTCCACTGTCTACACACACCGTAATAGGCAAATCATGTTATTTGGTCCACTGTCTACACACACCGTAATAGGCAAATCATGTTATTTGGCCCACTGTGTACACACACCGTAATAGACAAATCATGTTATTTGGTCCACTGTCTACACACACCGTAATAGGCAAATCATGTTATTTGGTCCACTGTCTACACACACCGTAATAGGCAAATCATGTTATTTGGCCCACTGTATATACATACCGTAATAGGCATATCATGTTATTTAGTCCACTGTCTATACATACCGTAATAGGCAAATCATGTTATTTAGTCCACTGTCTACACACACTGTAATAGGCAAATCATGTTATTTTGTCCACTGTCTATACATACTGTAATAGGCAAATCATGTTATTTAGTCCACTGTCTACACACATCGTAATAGGCAAATTATGTTATTTGGTCCTCTGTCTACACACACTGTAATAGGCAAATCATGTTATTTGGTCCACTGTCTACACACTTAAAGAGGTAAATCATGTCATTTGGTCCACTGACTACACACACCGTAATAGGCAAATCATGTTATTTGGTCCACTGTCTACACAACGTAATAGGCAAATCATGTTAATTTGTCGACTGTCTATACATACCGTAATAGACAAATCATGTTATTTAGTCCACTGTCTACACACACCGTAATAGGCAAATCATGTTATTTGGTCCACTGTCTACACACACTGTAATAGGCAAATCATGTTATTTGGTCCACTGTCTACACACATCGTAATAGGAAAATTATGTTATTTGGTCCTCTGACTACACACGCCGTAATAGGCAAATCATGTTATTTGGTCCACTGACTACACACACCGTAATAGGCAAATCATGTTATTTGGTCCACTGTCTACACACATCGTAACGCAAATCATGTTGTTTGGTCCACTGTCTACACACCGTAATAGGCAAATCATGTTATTTGGTCCACTGTCTACACACCATAATAGGCAAATCATGTTATTTGGTCCACTGTCTACACACCGTAATAGGCAAATCATGTTATTTGGTCGACTGTCTACACACCGTAATAGGCAAATCATGTCATTTGGTCCACTGCCTACACACCGTAATAGCCAAATCATGTTATTTGGTCCACTGTCTACACACTGTAATGCAAATCATGTTATTTGGTCCACTGTCTACACACACCGTAAAGCAAATCATGTTGTTTGGTCCACTGTCTACACACCGTAATAGGCAAATCATGTTATTTGGTCCACTGTCTACACACCGTAATAGGCAAACCATGTTATTTGGTCGACTGTCTACACAACGTAATAGGCAAATCATGTCATTTGGTCCACTGTCTAGACACCGTAATAGGCAAATCATGTAATTTAGTCCACTGTCTACACACCGTAATGCAAATCATGTAATTTGGTTCACTGTCTACACACACCGTAAAGCAAATCATGTTATTTGGTCAACTGTCTACACACCGTAATGCAAATCATGTAATTTGGTCCACTGTCTACACACACCGTAATGCAAATCATGTAATTTGGTCCACTGTCTACACACCGTAATGCAAATCATGTAATTTGGTCCACTGTCTACACACACCGTGAAGCAAATCATGTTATTTGGTCAACTGTCTACACACACCGTAATGCAAATCATGTAATTTGGTCCACTGTCTACACACATCGTAATGCAAATCATGTTATTTGGTCCACTGTCTACACACAGCGTAATGCAAATCATGTAATTTGGTCCACTGTCTACACACCGTCAAGCAAATCATGTTATTTGGTCCACTGTCTACACACCGTAATAGGCAAATCATGTTATTTGGTCCACTGTCTACACACCGTAATAGGCAAATCATGTTATTTGGTCCACTGTCTACACACCGTAATAGGCAAATCATGTCATTTGGTCCACTGTCTACACACCGTAATAGGCAAATCATGTTATTTGGTCCACTGTCTACACATCGTAATAGGCAAATCATGTCATTTGGTCCACTGTCTACACACCGTAATAGGCAAATCATGTCATTTGGTCCACTGTCTACACACCGTAATAGGCAAATCATGTTATTTGGTCCACTGTCTACACATCGTAACGCAAATCATGTTGTTTCGTCCACTGTCTACACACCGTAATAGGCAAATCATGTTATTTGGTCCACTGTCTACACACCGTAATAGGCAAATCATGTTGTTTCGTCCACTGTCTACACACCGTAATAGGCAAATCATGTTATTTGGTCCACTGTCTACACACCGTAATAGGCAAATTATGTTATTTGGTCCACTGTCTACACAACGTAATAGGCAAATCATGTTATTTGGTCCACTGTCTACACACCGTAATATGTAAATTATGTTATTTGGTCAACTGTTTACACACGCCCTAATACGCAAATCATGTTATTTGGTCCACTGTCTACCAACCGTAATAGGCAAACTATGTTATTTGGTCCACTGTCTACACACACCGTAATAGGCAAATCATGTTATTTGGTCCACTGTCTACACACCGTAATAGGCAAATTATGTTATTTGGTCCACTGTCTACACACACCGTAATAGGCAAATCCTGTTATTTGGTCCACTGTCCTCACACTTTAAGAGGTAAATCATGTCATTTGGTCCACTGACTACACACACCGTAATAGGCAAATCATGTTATTTGGTCCACTGTCTACACACACCGTACTAGGCAAATCATGTCATTTGGTCCGCTGACTACACACCGTTATAGGCAAATCATGTCATTTAGTCCACTGTCTACACACCGTAATAGGCAAATCATGTGATTTGTTTCAATGTCTACACATCGTAATAGACAAATCATGTCATTTGATCCCCTGTCTACACATCGTAATAGGCAAATCATGTTATTTGGTCCGCTGTCTAGACACCGTAATAGGCAAATTAGGTTATTTGGTCCACTGTCTACACACCATAATATGTAAATCGTGTTATTTGGTCAACTGTCTACACACACCCTAAAACGCAAATCATGTTATTTGGTCCACTGTCTACCAACCGTAATAGTCAAATCATGTCATTTGGTCCACTGTCTACCAACCGTAATAGGCAAATCATGTCATTTGGTCAACTGTATACACACACCGTAATAGGCAAATCATGTTATTTGGTCCACTGTCTACACACACCGTAATAGACAAATCGTGTTATTTGGTCCACTGTCTACACACACCGTAATAGGTAAATCATGTTATTTGGTCCACTGTCTACACACACCGTAATAGGCAAATCATGTTATTTGGTCCACTGTCTACACACCGTAATAGATAAATTATGTTATTTGGTCCACTGTCTACACACACCGTAATAGATAAATCATGTTATTTGGTCCACTGTCTACACACCGTAATAGGCAAATTATGTTATTTGGTCCACTGTCTACACAACGTAATAGGCAAATCATGTTATTTGGTGCACTGTCTACACACCGTAATAGGCAAATTATGTTATTTGGTCCACTGTCTACACACACCGTAATAGGCAAGTCATGTTATTTGGTGCACTGTCTACACACACTGTGTTAGGCAAATCATGTTATTTGTCAACTGTCTACACACCGTAACAGGCAAATCATGTTATTTGGTCCACTGTCTACACACCGTAATGAGAATCATGTTATTTGGTCCACTGTCAAAACACCGTAATGCAAATCATGTTGTTTGGTCCACTGTCTACACACCATAATGCGGATCATGTCATTTGGTCCATTGTCTACACAACGTAATGCGAATCATGTCATTTGGTCCACTGTCTGCACATCGTAATAGGCAAATCATGTTATTTGGTCCACTGTCTACACACTGTAATGCGAATCATGTCATTTGGTCCACTGTCTGCACATCGTAATAGGCAAATCATGTTATTTGGTCCATTGTCTTCACACTGTAATGCGAATCATGTTATTTGTTTCACTGTCTACACATCGTAATAGGCAAATCATGTTATTTGATCAACTGTCTATACACATCTTGATGCAAATCATGTCATTTGGTCCACTGTCTACACATCGTAATAGGCAAATCATGTCATTTGGTCCACTGTCTACACATACGGTAATAGGCAAATCATGTTATTTGGTCCACTGTCTATACACATCTTGATGCAAATCATGTCATTTGGTCCGCTGTCTACACACCGTAATAGGTAAATCATGTCATTTAGTCCACTGTCTACACACACCGTACTAGGCAAATCATGTCATTTGGTCCGCTGTCTACACACCGTAATAGGTAAATCATGTCATTTAGTCCACTGTCTACACACACCGTACTAGGCAAATCATGTCATTTGGTCCGCTGTCTACACATCGTAATAGGTAAATCATGTCATTTAGTCCACTGTCTACACACACCGTACTAGGCAAATCATGTCATTTGGTCCGCTGTCTACACACCGTAATAGGTAAATCATGTCATTTGGTCCACTGACTACACACACCGTACTAGGCAAATCATGTCATTTGGTCCGCTGTCTACACACACCGTACTAGGCAAATCATGTCATTTGGTCCGCTGTCTACACACCGTAATAGGTAAATCATGTCATTTAGTCCACTGTCTACACACACCGTACTAGGCAAATCATGTTATTTGGTCCCCTGACTACACACCGTAATAGGCAAATCATGTCATTTAGTCCACTGTCTACACACCGTAATAGGCAAATCATATGATTTGTTTCAATGTCTACACATCGTAATAGACAAATCATGTCATTTGATCCACTGTCTACACATCGTAATAGGCAAATCATGTCATTTGATCCACTGTCTACACATCGTAATAGACAAATCATGTCATTTGATCCACTGTCTACACATCGTAATAGACAAATCATGTCATTTGATCCACTGTCTACACATCGTAATAGACAAATCATGTTATTTGGTCCACTGTCTACACACATCGTAATAGGTAAATCATGTGATTTGGTCCACTGTGTACACACATCGTAATAGGTAAATCATGTTATTTTGTCTAATGTCTACACGCATCATAAATTGCAAATCACGTAATTTTGTTCTTCTGTCAACACACATCATAAATTTCAAATCATGTCATGTTGACCTTCTGTCTACAGACATCATAATTTACAGGTCATGCCATTTAGTTTATTGTCTACACAACATCACAATTTGCAAATCAAGTCACATAGCACTGTCTACACAACATCACAATTTGTAAATCATGTCATTTAGTACTATCTACACAACATACTAATTTGCAGACATTGATTTTTCACCTCTGTGAACCGGGAGGTTGAATTGGAACTTTCACCTTCTGTCCTTGACAGCACCATAATTAGCGGACTGTGTCGTTTGACATACTGCGTGATTTCAGTTCCGACACTGTCTACTGTCACAGTTCATGACACCCATTATGCAACACAATTTCACCACCAGAGAATATCAAA
>JAXRKP010001463.1:92500-95000 GCA_037039925.1 Doris montereyensis | reverse complement strand
AACATGTCTCACTTTCAACTGCATTCATGACACTGCCCCCGACTATCTAAAACAACTCCTTAAAGTTCACCGCCCCAATCGTCCGCTTAGATCATCACAATCTTTGCAACTAAAAAGCGTCCCTAAAAATTTCTCGAACGTTCTTTTACCTTTTTTCGGTCCCAGCTATATGGGATTCTTTCTCAATAGTACAACCCTTCCTTCTTTTAAACAATCACTTAAAACAGAGTTGTTCCGCTCTACTTTCGACTCACATAATATTTAACTTATTGGCATTTTCTAAAACCCGTGTTAAGGGTTTGGTGTTTTATTGATGTATAGTATCTTTATCACTGTAATGTATATACAATCATTCTCTAGATCTCTTAGTTTGATTTCTTTAACTATTTATTATATTTTTATATACGGAGACTTTTAAAACTGACTTTTCGACCTATCATGGCGTGTGAGGGTTGGCACCTGCAATGTGTGTGTGTGTTTGTGTATATATGTGTGTGTGTATGTGTGTGTGTGTGTGTGTGCGCATGCGTGTATAGGGCCATCTTGTAATTAGCACATATCGCCATTTAGGTACTGTTCATCTTAATTGTAACATTTTTCGTATATGTAGATGTCTTGATTTTATAGTAATCTTAAATATTGAGTACATTATGTAAGCTATTATATGATGTATGTCTTGGCCTTCGTAAAGCGCAACTGAGTATAACCCTCATGGATAGGGGCGCTATATAAATTTTGCATTATTATACATTATTATTATGATTGTCACCATCGTGAATCCTAATATTTCCATTATTTTGTTGACAAAACCGTCACCTTAATCTGATCGTACCGGTGTATTACAAATGAAAACTAGTGTAGATTCTAGGCCTATAACAGCATTTCCCCTTTTCCCTCAAATCTTGTAAATCAACTGCGTTTCAATAAGCCATTAAACAAACCTGGCAAATTGGCCTACGTTCCCACGTCATGATAATAATATTCCGCATAGTCAACCTTCCTTGTCGCCGTCATGTAAGCCTCCCTCCCCCCCCCATCAAAATCCCCGGATATCTTCTTCATCTTACCCACTCAGCGCTCAGATCACCTGCCTGCTAATTTTTTGAATCTTGACAACGAGATGATGAAAAATTACAGACCCGTCTCGAACTTAAATTTCATTTCAAAGATCATTGAGAAACTCTCTTGTGCGAAGACTTCCAACCATACCATGAGCTACAACATGTGTCCCCTTTTTCAATCAGCATACAGGCGATGCCACATTATTGAAACTGCGTTAATCCGTGTCCACAATGACATAATCAACCAGCTCCAATGCAATGACAATGTCGCACTTCTACTGTTGGATCTCTCGCGGCTTTCGATAAGGTGGACCACAAAACACTCTTCGCTAGAATGCAACAATATTTCGGCATCACGGGCATGGCTCTGAAGTGGTTTGTGAGTTATCTTACCGATCGTACCCAGCGAATCATCATAAATGGCGGTCCTTTATTGGCAGCAAATATCGAATTTGGCATCCCACAGGGATCAATCCTTGGTCCGTTTCTCTTTACACTATACACTACACCTCTCAATAACATCATCGCATCCCACAACATTGATCATCATTTTTTATGCTGACGACACGCAATTCTACACCCCACTCAGCATGAACAATCACATAACAACTAAAGAAACAGCCATCATCAACTGTGTGTTAGACATCAGGACCTGGAGGACAGAAAACAAACTGAAATTCAACAATGACAAGATAGAATTGATAACATTTAGAAAAAAGGAAAGGACATTATATTAAATGAGCTGGTCATAAACAATACGACTATATGTAATAGCCATAGCGTCAAAAATCTCGGTTTCTTCTTTGATGAATTTTTACACATGCTTGTTCACATCACCAAAGTTTGTCAAACAATCCATTGTGTCCTTAAAAGCATTTCTCGTATCCGAAATCCGTTAGACCAAGAAACATGTAAATGCTTGTCCATGCCTTTGTCACAAGTCGTCTTGATTACTGTAATTCTCTTCTTTATGGGTTGCCAAAACTTCTATTCATCGATTACAATTACTTCAAAATAAAGCAGCAAGAATTGTAACTAAGACCAAAAAGTCTGAACACATCACTCCCGTTTTGTGCTCTCTACATTGACTTCCCGTAGAGAGGAGAATCATATATAAGATAGCATGTCTCACTTTCAACTGCATTCATGACACTGCCCCCGACTATCTAAAACATCTCCTTAAAGTTCACCACCCCAATCGTCCGCTTAGATCATCACAATCTTTGCAACTAAAAATAAGCGTCCCTAAGACAAAATTTCTCGAACGTTCTTTCACCTTTTCGGCCCCAGCTATATGGAATTCTTTGTCAGTTAAAACTATAAATTGTACAACCCTTCCTTCCTTTAAACAATCACTTAAAACAGTTGTTCCGCTTCACTTTCGACTCACATAATATTTAACTTATTGGCATTTTCTAAAACCCGTGTTACGGGTTTGG
>JAXRKP010001463.1:12500-90000 GCA_037039925.1 Doris montereyensis | reverse complement strand
ACTTTTAAATTTAATTGCTTACAAATCGGCTTGACATTTTTTGAACAGATTGATTACGTACACTGCATTGATACATTTTTCAACTATAAAAAATATAACGGCAATTTTACAACCCCTTCCTATATCTGTAGTCTTCGGCAAAAAAACAACAACATTGGATGTAAGCACAATAAGGGCTCTGGAACCATTTTTTAAAAATACTAAGATCATTATTATTGTCATTATCAATAGCATTAGCAGTAGAAGTAGTCATATTAGTAGAAGTAGTAGTAGCAATAGTAATAGTAGTTGTAGTAGTATAAAGCGTATTACTAATACATGAACAACAATTATTATAAGCATGTTTCGTTTATATTAATATTACTACTTTATTATTAGATTATTATTATTATTATTATTATTATTATTATTATTATTATTATTATTATTATTATTATTATTATTATTATTTCTATTATTATTATCACCATCATCATTTGTTGTCACATTTACTAATACAACTATTATTATAAACTTAGTCTCATTTATATTATATTACTATCATTATAAACTTGTCTCTTTTATATTGTTACACGTAATATTATTATTATTATTATTATTATTATTATTATTATTATTATTATTATTATTATTATTATTATTATTATTATTATTATTATTATTATTAATTAAATGAAACATCGTTTAGTCTCGCGGCACGAGCTTGGCCACGTTGCCATGGCCGCGGGTGTCAGCCAGCAGACGATTACCCCATGACATTTACCAAGTTAGCCTGATTGAGCTTTTAATTCTTCCTTCTCCATTGTCAACGTGCACACGAACAAATTGTGACGTGAAACCCCATTGTACATTGTGTTGTGGTTATCTAAAACTATTGCCATTGTATTTTCAAGAGGTCACATTGCGTTTGGTCTTTTGCTTATATTATGTTGTTTTTATAATAACATGCAGAAGCCGTATGTGTGTGTGTATGTGTGTGTGTGTGTGTATATGCGTGTGTTTGTGTGCGCTGGAGCGCGCGCGAGTCTTTGTGTATTTCCCACTGAGAAATGAGGCCCTCCTTTCAAGCTATGGAGTTGTCCCCTTTTCCTCATAGCACGGCAGGGGTGTTGCCATTCCTTAACCCTCTCTATCTTTAAGGGATAAGAAGTCAAATCAAATCTAGCCGCTGGTACCTGTATATTTTCGATCATTCCATCTCTCTCTTGAAAGAGGGTGAGTTACGTTTCAAGCTCTGTTCAGTACCCTTGAATAAGAGACTCAAAGCGTACCCCTCAGCTGGTTCATTCCAATTCCATCAATATATGTCAGTGGTCAACGCATAGTTGTTGTACAGGAAGTCATTGCAAGCTTTTACTTTTAGTTTTAGATAATACAAAAAGATAAATACAGCTGAGTGATTTTCACACAGTGAGATTGCCCACTACCTAATGGGTGTTGGAAGACTTGTGACATCCATCACACACACCCTCTAACATTAACGAAGAAGACTACTACTACTACTACTACTACTACTACTATTACTACTACTACTACTACTACTACTACTACTACTACTACTACTACTACTACTACTACTGCTACTACTACTACTACTACTACTACTACTACTACTACTACTACTACTACTACTACTACTGCTTTAACATCCGCCAATGACAGAAGTTCGTCTTGGTGCAATCGAGTTGTCAAATGCATGCACCAGAGAGGACCACCAGATATCACTCCACAGGGACTGATGTTGTCAACTTTCGTTCGTTAGATGTATCATTTCAAGGTTATATGTGTCTCAATAAAGACAACAATCGTTTCATGTTTCCCCACACACATATGTCAATGTCATGCAGGTATCATATTTGATATAAAATTGTTTTCCCTTCTTTAAATGTCTACGTGTAATCAAATATCAATATTGTTGATACAGAGCTGTTTTTTTAGACGTTCATCTACATGTAAGTGTATTGAAAGTTTCATAATTTTCCCAAAATGGGAAATGAGTATGCACATAAGAGGGTTAAGTGCAATGTTGTTATCACCCGCAGTGGCTATGGACGCCAGTCACTTCGAGAACCTGTCATCATTATGTCATATTCATAAGGTTGTCCTGAAGTCATCATTATTGTCTCCGTCACAATGTCACTGGGTTGTCACGAAGCCATTCAGGTTGTCACAATGTTGTTATTAGATTGTAACAAATGTCAATAGGTGTCATTGAGTTGTCACAATGTTGTTATTAGATTGTAACAATGTTGTTATTAGACAACAATGTCATTAGGTTACCATGGTGTCATTGAGTTGTCACAATGTTGTTATTAGATTGTAACAATGTCAATAGGTTACCCTGGTGTCATTGAGTTGTCAACAATGTCAATGATGTCATTGATTGTAACAATGTCAATAGGTTGCCCTGGTGTCATTGTGTTGTTATTAGTTGTAACAATGTCAATAGGTTACCATGGTGTCATTGAGTTGTCACAATGTTGTTATTAGATTGTAACAATGTCAATAGGTTACCATGGTGTCATTGAGTTGTCACAATGTTGTTATTAGATTGTAACAATGTCAATAGGTTACCATGGTGTCATTGAGTTGTCACAATGTTGTTATTAGATTGTAAACAATGTCAATAGGTTACCATGGTGTCATTGAGTTGTCACAATGTTGTTATTATTATTAGATTGTAACAATGTCAATAGGTTACCCTGGTGTCATTGAGTTGTCGCAATGTTGTTATTAGATTGTAACAATGTCAATAGGTTACCATGGTGTCATTGAGTTGTCACAATGTTGTTATTTGATTGTAACAATGTCAATAGGTTACCATGGTGTCATTGAGTTGTCACAATGTGTCATGTTATTAGATTGTAACAATGTCATTAGGTTACCATGGTGTCATTGAGTTGTCGCAATGTTGTTATTAGATTGTAACAATGTCATTAGGTTACCCTGGTGTCATTGAGTTGTCACAATGTTGTTATTAGATTGTAACAATGTCAATAGGTTACCCTGGTGTCATTGAGTTGTCACAATGTTGTTATTAGATTG
The DNA here is from genome assembly GCA_037039925.1 of Doris montereyensis. Taxonomy (NCBI): domain Eukaryota; kingdom Metazoa; phylum Mollusca; class Gastropoda; order Nudibranchia; family Dorididae; genus Doris; species Doris montereyensis. The sequence continues at coordinate 86,955 of JAXRKP010001463.1, read as the reverse complement.
TAACAATGTCATTAGGTTACCATGGTGTCATTGAGTTGTCACAATGTTGTTATTAGATTGTAACACAATGTCAATAGGTTACCCTGGTGTCATTGAGTTGTCACAATGTTGTTATTAGATTGTAACACAATGTCAATAGGTTACCCTGGTGTCATTGAGTTGTCACAATGTTGTTATTAGATTGTAACACAATGTCAATAGGTTACCCTGGTGTCATTGAGTTGTCACAATGTTGTTATTAGATTGTAACAAATGTCAATAGGTTACCCTGGTGTCATTGAGTTGTCACAATGTTGTTATTAGATTGTAACACAATGTCAATAGGTTACCCTGGTGTCATTGAGTTGTCACAATGTTGTTATTAGATTGTAACACAATGTCAATAGGTTACCCTGGTGTCATTGAGTTGTCACAGTGTTGTTATTAGATTGTAACACAATGTCAATAGGTTACCTGGTGTCATTGAGTTGTCACAATGTTGTTATTAAATTGTAACAATGGCATTAGGTTACACTAGTTGTCATTAGGTCGTCACAGTGTCATTAGGTTGTCACAGTGTCACAAGGCTGTAACAATGTCATTATGTTGTCACGATGTAATCAGATTGTTATAATTAGTTTTTCATGAGGTCATTAGATATCATAGGTTGTCATGATGTCATTAGAATCTGCCCAATGAATAGTACTTACAACTACAAGAAAATAGAAAACAATTAAGTCTTTTTTTTTGTCATTCATTATTGTCTTGAACATACTAAATTGATTCATTGAAATTTCCTTCATCCACCATATGCGGTGATTTCAGGATAAATCAAAAGGAAAGAGTAATGTGAAGTAGTGTGAGGGAAAGGAAAGACGTAGGACCTACCAGCAGAACCCGCCAATTGTCCACCATAAAGTTGGTGTGTTAATTGAAATCATAACTAGTTTTTTTAAGGATATACGTTTTATGAAGTAAAAATGTCTGCATGATATTTTCAGTTCAAATGATAAAATAAAACACTGATTTAAAACTTAAACACATTACAAACAAATGTAAAGAATACATTTTTTTGAGGTTTCTTCACACATGATTAACAATACAACAACTTTTGGACATTCTGAAGATTTTTCAGGTTGACAAAAATGCATTAAGTGTTATAAAGATTTGAATAAATTCCTTTATTTGCAAGGACACCTTTATCAATTCTCGTAAAATAATCATGGTAATGATTGAGAAGATGAGACATAGACAAAACAGCCCAATATTCACCAAAGATTGATAAGATTTTGATTTACAATACTCAACTTTCAAAACATATTTGCCTTTACATGTAGTATTAGTGTATGACAAAAGCATAAAACGATTAGATCAAAATGATAAGATCAAAGAACCTACAGTTTCCCCTCAAATATGTCATAAATATAAACAATGACCAAGAAGAAATGAATCACAGTCATAACTAATTTGATAACGAGTTTGAAAAGTCTCCCATTTTTAATTCATTCTCCAGTCGCATTACATAAGAGAAATTCACAAATAAAGCATAGCAGCAATATTTAAATGTTCATCACATAAAGACTTACATTAAAACATAACGTGACACCCTAAATTAATATGGTTCTGACTTGAATTTTTAGGTGGCAGCAAGAGGTATGTTTAAGTTTGGACATCAACTTTATGTTTACCTTACTACAAGTGTTTATTTTTAAAACCAGCAAAGTATAACCCACACCAGAGTTGAGTTCAGAAAATTTGCATTAGATTCCTGATTTTTCTTGGCATACAACCTAATGTGACAGTTTGCAAGTGCTTTCCACATTGCCTTACTCCCCCCTCCCCCCAAGAGTCTGAATAGACCTAGCTACCGATTTCATTGATGGGTTGACAGGTGGGCCAGAAAAACAGAAAAACAATTCCCGGACTGAGAACTGAACTCAGGTCTCCTGGGTAGTAGTGAGATTCTTCTACCACTGGAGCCACCGCGGCTCTGTTTATAAAAGTTGAATCAATATCAAGTTTGATTTGATTTTGATTTTATCCACATCCACAATGAAGGTGATCTCAGGGATTTTGGTAGGGTTTTTGCATTTTGCCCAGACTGACCTGCAAACAGCCAAGGGATCTTTAACCTGGCACAGAGTATTGTGATCTGCACACATAACCCTCCCTTTTATCGTCCGTCTCCGATGGGACTAAGTGTCGACCCACCTACCGGATCAAGAGGTGGATTTTATTTCAAACAAAAATAGAAAAATATTTTCAATATTTCCGGGGCTTAAAAGCCACACCTTGCCTCTAAACTACCAAGTCCCCCAATATCGTGCAAAAGGGTGAGATTCTTGATATTTTAGTAGGAGAAATACGGAAGGTGAAATCTTTGACGTCAGTTTTCTCATTGGTCTAGCCTAGTTAGAAGTGGACTGATTTAAGGGTCAGAATATGTCATTGGGAGTGCCACGAATCCCACGCTTCAACAAAAACATTATTTAATTATGGCTTGAAACTTTGCAGTTTTTTCAACAAAATTTCTTCAATTTTTTGTTCTAAACCCATCATCATGGGATCACACACTCAACATCATTCAAATTCAAACATTTTTATCTATAGTGAACAGCTTGCTATAAACTCTACATAAATACATTCACATGAAATCAAACTTCATGAATGAACAAAAAGCTCCAAAAAAAGAAAGTTTAGAACTTTTTTTTTACTGCTATTTGGTACCTGTGGTTCACCTCACCCAGTAAAATACTTTAAAATGTTACTGTTACTAATTACTATTATGAGCGACACAATAGGCTTTGCTTACCAGTGGCCAACAAATATGAAATCAAACCAACCATCAATTGTCCAAGTACGAGAAAGTAAGACATGAAGACGCCTTATGTAAATATGAGGAAATCAATGTCAAAATAAATCTATGCTTTCAATGTATAATAACACTGAATAACGGCCAGTGATAGAGATATAGCCATCACTGCTGTTAATGTCTAAAGAACATTGGCTCAGTTCTTGGGGTGAATTCTTTGAAATCGTGAAGACCAGGTTGTAAAGTTGACAATTAATTAGTTACCATCAGAAAAATTGGTTTTTATTCTCTTCACTGCTCTTGCCACATTCTCATCAAATACACGGATGATGACATTACATTAATCTATAATAATAAAAATATTAACAAATGAAAACTTAATGAAAAGAAATTATTTCCTTGGATGAATGAGCATCAGACTTTTGAGCAAAAGGTCATGATCATTTAAATTGATTTGATCATCTTAACTCCCTTTCCACAAAATCCTTTGAAAGAAACATGCACAATGATGATTATAATGGGCCATTATGTATGAAAGGGGCACTATTCTTAAAACCTATGATGAATTAAAATTAGAATTATTACATCTATCTATATTGGATGAAAGTAAAGGAAAAGGAAAAGTTCCTTAAGGCCGAATGACCCATAGAGCCGGAGTTTAGCCCGGTTTCAATAGCATGAAACAAAACAGATGACAACAATCACCTCCTGGCCAGGACGCTAGTCTGATGCAGGTTTTTACTCCTGCTAGTACTTGTACCCATTTGCACCTGGGTAGAGTGGGAAAAATGCGTGGTAAGTGTCTTTCCCAAGGAACACAACGCCGGATCTGGTTTTGTCAGAATTCGAACCTGGGACCTCATGATCCTCAGTCCAGCAGCCTAACCACTTGGCCACCAACTTCATATATTGGATGTAGTAATGTAATAATCCTGTATATTATGGATATGTGTTTCACAAATTAATGCCATTTATAATTGGAATACTTTTCAAGGGGACTCACTCAGTGGTCCACAGGCAAGGTGTCAGCCTCTCAACCAAAATGTTACACATGTTATTTTAGTGTACACATTTTGGGTACAACCTTCATCGGGCATCGAGACCATACTGGTAATAATCAAAACATAGGGAGGAATGAATAACAGGAAAGGGAGGATTAGGAAGACACAGAAAGGGAAGGAAACAAAAGTACACAGTAGGCTGATTACACAAAGTACAGGAAGTGGGAGTAGATCAAGGTACATGCTGATGGTAGATGACAGTAGATGATGGGAGATGACAGTAGATGACGGGAGATGAAGGGCAGATGATGATGGTAGATGACAGTAGCTGATGGTATGATTGTAGATGAAGATGGTAGATGATGGTAGATGAAGGTAGATGATCATGGTAGATGACAGTAGCTGATGGTAGATGAAGGTAGATGAAGATGATAGATGATGACAGTAGCTAAGATGGTAGATGACAGTAGCTGATGGTAGATGAAGGTAGATGATCATGATAGATGACACGATAGATGAAGGTAGATGATCAAGTGACAGTAGCTGATAGTAGATGAAGGTAGATGATCATGGTAGATGACAGTAGCTGATGGTAGATGAAGGTAGATGATCATGGTAGATGACAGTAGCTGATGGTAGATGAAGGTAGATGATGATGGTAAATGACGATAGTAGATGATCATAAGACAACAGCAGGTAAAAATGATAGATGAACACATCACTACTGGCTCCCTCACAGTTGCCCATGATTAATCTCATCTCCAGGCTGACAAAATATACATAACAAAAAAGCAAGAAATCGAATGGATGATAACATCCAATAAAGATAGCATGAAATCATATTATGTAATGTTATATGGGGAATATGCCAAATGATCTTTCAAAATCCCTAAAGAAAGCTTTCCCTCTCTCATTCTCTTCAATGTGACTTCTTGAAACAGAAATTCTGGAAGAAAGAATGCAGCAAAACGTGGGACTAGACATTATTAAAGCAACACCTATGAAAACAAAACATGAAAATTGGAATACTATAATTATTTTGCCTCTTTCGATTCTTCATAGAGTGCTTAAAGGAGGGAGAGGTCCCGAACATTATTTTTTAATGCATTTAGAACACACAATTTTTAACTATTACCATTGAACTCAGCGTGTCTAAATCAATATTGATTGAAGTATGTATTATTTCATTGATGCTATATATCAAAGTTAGAAGTCGAACTATAAATAAAAAAGAAGATAAGAAATCACTGTCTAGAAGGCAACATTTTGAAATGATAGCATCTGAATTAGTAAAACGAATGAAAACTCAAAGGATTTGATAAATAATAAGTGTAATATGACTTACTTTAGTCAAAAATATGATTCTAAAAAGAATGAACTTATTCAAAATCACAAGTTGAAGAGAGAAACACAAGGAATGGTTGTGACACTTATTATAGAATATGTGGAACCTTTCGAATCAGGAACACGGGGGATCGGGAAGAAATGCATGGAAACAGAATTTTTATATAAACATTTTACCTCTTTAAACGGAAAGATCCCTGGCTAATCGACAATTTTTTCGTGGGCTTGCATTGATTATTATCCCAATTTCCCCCATAATTCTTTATTCCAACATTCACTTGTTATCTAAATTTTGTTTCTGTGTGAGCAAAACATAATTATTACACCTGTGTTAGTGCTACATGTGTTATACATTACATAGTGTACACAATGTCGCAAGTACCAGTTCATGACGACCATATGCCAGACACACCAGCCATCCATTACTTAAGGTGTGAAATCAGGCATCGCCAAGACCTTGCTCATCCACCTAACAATACAGTACCAGGTTGATATGGGGCAGCACTTAGAAAGTAGACATGTGCATTGTCATAGTCTTTTATTGCCGCTTAACCTGTAATAATTACAAGAGGGACATGCGAGGAGATTTAACAATCTACCATGCATTCTTGACTACATATCATCTCTATCTAGCTGGACTGTGAGTGACATTACTGATGAATGTCATCTTTGTTTTCATTAACTGGACCTGTGGCTAATTGTCTGTTTAATTCCCTGCATTTTACCACTCACAGAAGAGCTTAGGTACCTCAAAATGTTGAGGAAAGTCAAGATCCCTAGGTCCCCGGAAATTGGGAAACCCTGCTAATCGACAATTTTACAATCCATCGAGATCTCCCGATTAGAGGGATTCCATTGTATTTGACAAACAGTAAATGTAACACCTTTGGATAAGGAAATGAATTTTTTCCCTGCCTTTACTTTCAATAGATCGGGTGCATGGTGGTATTGCAGAATAAAGCTGTGATGCTCTGTTAGCATGGTGGATGCATGTCTGAAGTTTGACAAATGTACTCAAGGTCAAAGAAATGAATTATTTGCTTCTATAATCACACTTCTGAAGAATGTAAAAACACAATGAAGAACAATAGCAAAAAATGCATAAATCTACAGTAAATGAACTATTGACAGACAAAATACACAGGATATTGCATAACCTCTTTCATCTATTTTTATTTATTTACTCAAGCGTTTGGGACTAAAAAAAAAAGAAAAAAGTTGTGGAATGTGAAATGTCATCTTTGTTCATTCAATTTAATAAAATACAAGTAATGAAAATTTAAAGGGGGGGCATAAAGTTTTAGTTTTTTCTTAAATCGCTTAACTGCACATACAGTAAGGGATTGCACTTGTGTATATAGGGAAAAACTTAGCCCAGTGAGAAAATACTACCATAGATTCTTTAAATAGTAACATGGTTTCTCATTTAACTAATGCTTGATTTACCACCTATATCAGCATTAGCATGTGTTAACTGTTAAAATGATACAAGAAGAATAAAAAGACAACCTCTTCGCCTTATTGAAAATTGAAGCTAAATGCCCTTCAGGCAAGACGTGAGACGATAGCCTATTTAAAGTCACACAAGAATCGAGGTGTTATGAAAAGATACATCACAAAATGCAATATATCCAAATGTCTCAAAACGAAAAAAGTTTTTAAATCGTACTCATGTTCATGATTTGTCAGATGAGCAATTGTTATCTTAATGTGTCATAGACATAGACGATGTTCAACAGTGATACCCACTTGAATCAGACATTTGTACTCTTCTCAGAATTAAAGCTTTAATTTAACCTTTTTTTCACAAAATGTGACACATCCATCATCTGTGTTCTTTACAAAACGTGATATATCCAGAAAATATGAAAAGCTCCCATAAGAGTAGAAAACATACAACATTTAATCAGTCACCAAACACGTTCACATGTTTTGGGTAAAAAAAAAAAAAAGAAAAAAAAAGAATTAAAACAAAGATTCAAAGTGTTAAAAACAACCAAGGATAATGCCCTCCATTGAAATAAATTAAGCACCGCTGGGATGTGGGCATGTTTGTCATTTGCCAAGTTCTGATTGGCTGAGAGTGCCGTCTCGTGTTTTGTAAAAAAAATATCGATTGGCATTTATCACGTTTTGTGACCTAACTTGGAACTGACAAGCTGAAATGAACGGGATATAAATAATATAATGAGTTTTTTTTTAAAGGGAAATTTTTTACTGGTTGAGATTTTAAAATGAAATAACACAGGGGCATTAACTCATCTTTTTCAATTTTGGTCTATATCAGGTTTTGTGATGGAACCCTTCATATATATGCCTTTTTTTTCTCCTTTTAAGAAATATCACATTTCTTTCTTTCAAACAAGACCAAAATAATTTTTTAAAACAAAGAGCTCCTGTCAAATGTGATTTAAAAACAGAGTATCATCGGTGAAACTGCCTAAACAATATGTAAGTCAGCCTGATGAACTTTTCAGGCCAAGAAAAACGTAAGAAATAATAACAATAATAATAAAATACATTTCTATAGCGTTCATCATCAACACTAGATCAACCTCTGAGCGCATCGAATAGGGCAAACGCTATGTTATACTTTTTGGATTTCATTTTAATAACCGACAACTTGAGTCTTTAGAATATAGAAAATGCAGAAATCTAATCAGTTGTGCCACAATTAGACACGGGGTTAGAGTTGAACTTATTTGTAAAATCTAAACAAGTAAGTCTTCTCTTCGACTTACAAGGCAGGAAGAAAAACAGAAATCCCTGCTTAGATCATGAACGTAAAATGAGCTTTTCTATTAATTCAAGGCCTCCAATAATCATGTATAAAAACATGAAAAAAGTATGCATTTGATAATTTAAAGGCCAAATCTCATACCCGATATATCGTGGACAAGCGTTTAGGACAGTTTCCTCGATGATTTTAGTAGTTGGCAGTTACACCTGAAACAATTATTATCATTCTAAGATTGTATGCCCAAGATTTGAACTTTTTTTTTTTAAACGTGTAAAAAGACATACAACCTATTGTAGAGGCCTCTTTTAACAAAAACAAAAAACAAGTTACAGAAACAAAACAAAGATCCCAAACAATAAAGTTACGTTCTGTTCACATCTTAAAAATTAAACTATTGATGTCAAATCTTCTCCTTTTCATGTGAATTTACTTTTAGTGATTTAAAAACAATGAAGCTAGTACATCTTATCAATGAATTTGTTCTCACATTTTTTGGATTACATCTTACTAAACAGTATCACAAGGTGACTACACAAACAAAATAAATAAAGCCACATTCAAGCAAATGTAATGGACATCAAGCTTCATGAATGGAATTAACATTGCACTGCATCCCTTTAGTTTACATAGGTTGTGGGTTTTTTTCTTCTTCTCCCTTTCCCAGTGTCATTTCTATGTACAGGCTTGTTGCTTTGAGCACAATACCCATGTCATTCACAATAAGAGTGTATGTATCAAACACACAAAAAATCCTACATCTGTCGACCATATCTTATGTTCAGCGACATATTTAAGAGCAAAAATGGATACACAGCATTTTTCATACATTCACAACATGAGATAAAGAGCCGTTAAGAATTGTGTACTGTATTACATTAAGGACTCTCTTCAATGTGAATCTGGTCCATAAAACAAACATGTAAAACATTTCTAGCATTCAGTCTGCTTCAAATCCAAAGAATTTCTTTAACCTTGGAAAAATGTGCACTTTTGAGAAATGTTACAATGCCTTAGACATTAGAGAAACATATAAGAAAGGAATCTGTCAAAACTTTGCAGCTCCTCAGTTCAATTCTTTTGTTTTGAACTTTCTTAAATACTACAAACCAAAGCAAAAATTCACAGCTTCATTCATGGTGGATAAAACTCTAACGTCTGTTTGCTCAAGTCCTTGTATTGTGCTTGAGTGGGATTTGAAACAGCCATTGAAATTTCCTGCAAAAAGCTGTAATCAAATAGAAGACTTTCATTAGAAAACTTTCACAATTTTGTACCATTGCAATTATGATTTTCACAAACAAACCTAACTGTTTATTTCCTTTTATTGCTGGTCTACGGTCTTTTAAAAACGTATTCAAGTCACTTTGTTTCATTGCAATTTATCACATCCACTGTATGCAGTGATCTAAGGAGCAAATCAAAAGGAAACAGTCAAATGAAATATAGTGAAAGAGTGAAAGAAGTAGGACCTATCAGCAGCGCCCACCAACCATCTACATACAAGTCACAGCTGCCTAAAATTTTAGGTTACCTTACTTTCCCCAATGTGTTACAACGACACTATTTTCATTCACACTTTAAGCAGAATCCTGTACTATTTCAAGGTAAGCAATCACATGGGCCATGTTTGTAACTAAGCAATCACAAACTCTTATCAAAGTTTGCAATCATATTGCAAATGGGCCATGTGTATCAAAGTCTGCAATCTTATTGTAACTGGTCCCTGTGTATCAAGGTAAACAATCACATTGTAACTGGTCCCTGTGTATCAAGGTAAACAATCACATTGTAACTGGTCCCTGTGTATCAAGGTAAACAATCATCACATTGTAACTGGTCCCTGTGTATCAAGGTCTGCAATCACATTGTAAATGGGCCCTGTGTATCAAGGTCTGCAACAATCACATTGTAACTGGTCCCTGTGTATCAAGGTCTGCAATCACATTGTAAATGGGCCCTGTGTATCAAGGTAAACAATCACATTGTAACTGGAGTCCTGTGTATCAAGGTAAACAATCACAATCTTGTAACCTGGGCCTGTGTACAAAGGTAAACAATCACATTGTAAATGGGCCCTGTGTATCAAGGTAAACAATCACATTGTAACTGGGCCCTGTGTATCAAGGTAAACAATCACATTGTAAATGGGCTGGGCCACTGTGTACCTGTGTAAAGGTAAACAATCACATTGTAAATGGGCCCTGTGTATCAAGGTAAACAATCACATTGTAACTGAGTCTGTATATCATACCAAGGCAAGCAATCAAATTGTTAATGAATATACACAAATAACCAATATGAATCTCTGCCCGTCAGATCATCACATATTCAGTGAATAGGGTATGATAGTTGATTTATGTGCATTATTTACAGCTTTCTCTTTCTAAGCTAGTTAGTGAGCTAATTTAAACCAAGGATTGTGGATAGAACACGTAAATAATAAGTGCCACAAACATGAAAATGAGAAATTTAATTAAGGAGAACACTTCCAGAGGTATCAATGCAAATTTCACTTTCTAGAGGTCAATTTTTTAACAAATTTGACTATTTTTGACCCCATTGCTTATTCTGCCTTTCATAGTGTCTGCTCTCGAATTGGATGATATTAACGGCCTCAAAGAGGTTCACATTTAATTTATCAACTGTAATAAAGAGCTTGTAGGCAGATAAAAATAAAATGTTACCCTCATTTTCATAATTCTTTCTGGATGAGGAAACAAGTTCTCTCTCAACTCTACAGCAAATAACTCTTACTGTGTGTATGTTTCACACATTTGTTCATGAGTGTAATGAGATGTAACACTAATCATGAAGGTGTAAATATACTTAATATAATAAATATGCCCCTAGCTATATTGACTAATCATGTATACCCCAAGCCATACGACTCCCTCTATAAAATTTATCTTCACTTCCATTTCAACACCAAAAATGATTTGTATCCACTACATTTATTGTCAACAAAATCCATAGGTTTCTTGATGCTGACTTAAAATTAAAGCAAATTCTATGATAGGCATTGAGGCTGTATTATAAATGTGCATTATCGTTAAATATAAAAGGACACAACAGCTCAAACAAACCTTTTAGAGTTGTGGATCGTGGTCCCTCCTAGAACTATCCGCACCCCTGTGACTGAGCGATTCAAATTGTGGACCGCCATAGCTTCTTCGTCGTTACAGCCCCCGATGACGAAGACAATTATATCTTGTGGCCTGAGAAAAAATAGAAAAAAGACGTTCATATGAAAATTGGCAGCATCAACAATGAAAAGACAATACAGGTTAACAAATCTCCTAAATTCAAAAAACTTTTACAACAGGCATGTTGCCATTGGTTCAGACTGACTTCCCTTTGAGAGTGCATTTTATCGAAAAAAACGCTCTTGTTCACTTGGGATTTTTTTCTTTCTTTCCACAAATGAAGACTTTGCCTGAATTACCTCTCTCTTAGTTGTGTGGTTCCCAGATATGGATAACTAGCCTCCTTCAGTTTCCCTTTGATCAGTTGATCCAGGAGGTTATACACAAGAGGCTTGTGTTGAGTGTAGACATTTTCAACACCCTGAAGAAAATATAATAATACATCAATAAAATCATTTGAAAGATTATTCTTGAAAGGTGACATCGCAAAATAATCAACAAAGGACGAAGTGTTGTAATCAAAAGGAATTAACATTTAAAAGTAAACAAGGTTGAGAAAAATATATATTAAGAATTGATATCACATTTAGCGCTTTAAACTATTCTTGACAATGAACTGAAATCTTTATCTGTAAATGAGTAAGCCCTATTTTGTTGTCAATGTTCTTGAATCCTAAGATGTTAAAAAAACTTATAACATTTAAAATTATTATCCTAGACAGATCATGTTGAAGCATATTGAGATATTTCAACGACAAGTCAACAATTGTGTTTGCTAATTACAGTAGAGAAGGAAAAGAAGAAGAAGAAGAAGAAAAAGAAGGAAGAAAAGAATAAGAAGAAGAAGAAGAAGAAGAAGAAGAAGAAGAAGAAGAAGAAGAAGAAGAAGAAGAAGAAGAAGAAGAAGAAGAAGAAGAAGAAAAAGAAAAAGAAGAAGAAGAAGAAGAAGAAAAAGAGGACAATGGACTTGTAAGTAAGACTCACCTTCAAACCCTTCAAAAGCCTTTTTGTTATAGCGACAGCATCCTGGTTGCCAAAGAGATCACTTCCCGTCCCTTCTTTCCACCATAATCCAACACTGATTGCACCATCTGCAAAAAAGTAACAATTTTTTATACCCACAAAAGACATGAGTGTTAGCTTCATCAATGCTTAAATAAAGTTTTTTACTTTAACAAAAACTACCTTTTTAAGGGTTGGGTTTTTATTTGTAAATTTTTATTTTTATTTGGTCCTCTCCTCTCTGCTCATACACACACACACACACATCTATATATATAAAATAGAAATTTATTTTGTATTTATATTTATTTATTTCAATAAGGTTAATATATCCTCACCTGTCGATGTTCATTTGAAACTCCCCTCTGTCTCAGCGCATCAATCAAACCAGATAGATCGTTGTTGCTGTGATTTTCATATCGCAGAGCGTACAACATCACAAGGCGCAGCATGTCAACATGCCTTACTTTGTCACTTGCCAACAGAGCTCGAATACGCTGTGCAAAATGATTTTTTTTAAAGAATAAAAGAAACACTTAAGCACAAAGACATAAAGCTTGTATCCAAACTTTGTATACACAGTAAGGAGCACTAAAAAAAAGATTTTTACAGTAAAACAAAAGTCTTCAAGATGAGGGCTGAGAGATTTGTACCACTTTGATATAGAAAACAATAAATAGGTCAAAAGTAAGAACTACATGTAAATAAACCTTCATTTGATCTACTAAAGATCCCTAGCCATTTACAAAAAGTGTATATACTGTAACTTATACTCCTGCTTCACTACAAAGTGATGGAAATCTCTCTTCTCAATGTTGTAGAATCCTGTTGGCAAGATATACATAGCTACCAACCTTTTCAAATCAAAAAACAGATTCTGACTGCGTTAACTCATTCTAACTTGCATGACACCCTGTATTATTCCGCAAAACATTCATACCTTAACTTGAATTAACCCCCTTTAATGTAAAAAAAAACAACCAAAAAGTCTGTTAATCGCTGGCCTTTCTGGCAAAGCATTGGGAACTCAGAATGGTGTTTTTGGAGTTTCACCCCAATCTCTCTGAGTCTCTTATCTGAAATTTCAAAAAATGCCAGTTAGGACTAGCTAATGGAATCCCAACTGGCATTTTTTGAAATTTCAGATAAGTTGTTTACTCTCTTCCCTTATTGCATCGATACTCTCTCTACTTCTGTCCTCTCTATCTCTTTCTCACCTTTTATTACTTACTTATTTTCATATTTTTATTTCATTCTAGATCTGAACCTTCCACTGTCGTTCATTCTTCACACCCCCTGGTTCTTATCATCACTGTCTTTTTCTTTCTTTCTTTCTCCTTTGTTTTTCTTCTGACATCACATTGTGTGATGCCGGAGGTATTACTTAGATCTTGATTCTAGATATTTCTCGTTTGTTGTCTGACTTGGGTTATACCGAAGCGTCACGTGTCTCTATCAGGAATTACATACCACTCTCTTTAAAATAATATTTATAAGTCTTGTCCTCCGTTTCCCAACACCTTCCTCACTTTACATTTTTGTAGTTAAAATCAACCTAAGTATGAGATTTTCCTTCTCTTATTCTGAATCAATACTACCAATAGGCCTTTCGTGAATACCTGAAGAAGAGCAGAATGGTCTCCGTGGCAAGCAATTTCCTGTTCAGTTTCTGACACTTCCAATAGAAGATGAGCTCCAACAAGTCTGGACAATTCTCCAACAATGGTCACATGCTTTGATACTGTTCCAGACATCTTTTGAACTGAGGGTAATTCTCTACAAATGCCTGCAATATTCAGTAGAAGATGAGCTCAATCATCAAACAATCAATCAATCAATCATTTGATTTATAAATCTATTTCTTTATTTGTCAATTCAATGTTTTAATCATTTCTTTTCAAAGAAAGAGAGAAAAAAAATTGTTTAAAAAAAACAGGTAAAAAAACAAAAACAAACTGGAAATCTAATCAGAAACAAACCAGAGAATTACCACAGCGAATGATGAGTGATGGAGGGGGAAAATGTCCTTATAGCAAATGAAATTATTGTCTTTTGTTTTTACATTTTTGGTGGACACTATTGTACCTTCATAACCTATTCAATTTCTTGGATAATAGGTACTGTTTGTTGTCTCTCATATTTCACCACTCATCTGACAAATTTATTGACTGTCACAACTCACCTTCATATCAGCAATAGATTCTACTTTAGCTTGGCTTTTAGACTTCTTCTGAAACTCTTCCATCAGTTCTTTGATGTTTGATCCGATTTCACCAAAGTTCATGTACATGTTCTGTGGCAAGCATATTTATTTAAAAAATGAAAAATGACTGAAAAACAAAAGCAAATTGTCACTTCAGTTAAGCAAACATAACAATTTAATTTTCAAATTCAGATAGTTTTGTTCTGATGAAGTAATTTTTTTAAACTTTCTCTGATTCAGACAATCCCATACTCTTTCTGATCGATCAAAGAACATGGAATGTTGAGTTAAAGATCAAAGCAGCAGCAGCCACTCTCTTTTTCCTTATATCAAGACTCTTCATTAAAAGTTCTTCTTCCCTCAAGCAGTGAGGTCCCAGGCTGGTCTTCCATATAATCTATTCTCACTGTCCTGAACACGAGCGGTATTTTCAATTTTGCATAATTAATGTTCATCCTGAATCCATGACGTACTGATATATTCCAACTGAAATTTTACAAAAACATTTTATGCTGGGTAGGATTTAACATTTGTAAAGTGCCATCCCTTGGACATTTTGATCAAATTGATTTGTCAGTGAAGTTAACTTTGCAGCTTGATTCCTCTCGCATTTTGTCCATCTGGGACCACACACTATTATCCCATTAAGTCCATGTAACAGTAACGTGATGTGACACAAGAGCTTTAAGTTCTACACACTTTGAAATAAGACTTTTGTCCAACTAGCAAGTAATCACTAGCAGCAAATAAATGGGAAGTCAAAAAATATTTCAATACGTTGTATATTGGCAAACATTAAAATGTCACCAGTGATCACATAATTTTGATATTCCAGTGATTGGTATTTCCGGTAACATCACAGCTATAATATAACATAACTACTTCTAAATATGAAGGGACCCCCCCCCCTCCTCCAAGAAAATCAAACAAAAAGGCAACAAAAAACAAAACCCATAACAAAAGAAAAGAAATAAAGAAGCAAAAACTCAAACAAATTTAACTACAATATCTGAAAGAAAAAAAGGAGCCTGTTTACAGTTTAAAATCTCCCATATTTACTTTTTCTCCCGATTTACATGGATGAGACAAAAATAAAAGCAAATCAATGGTGTCTTGTAATTTAAATAAACAGGAGATTTACATTAGCATAAAACTCATCATGTTCAGCAGAAAGGACAACTTCTTGCAGCTCTTTAGCAATTCCAGGCACATTTGAGAGATTGATTCGGTTGTTGTTGATTGCCAAGAGCTCATGTACCATTGCTTGATATGTCCACTGTAATGATGAAACATCAAGTAAAATAAAAATGACTTTTTAACAAGGATAATATCAGTTTGATTTGATTTTTCATTTGATTTACCCACATCCACAACTAAGGTGATCTCGGGATTTTTGGTAGGATTTTTTAAAATTTTGCCCAGACTGCCCTGTAAACAACCAAAGGATCTTTTAAGTACACAGAGTGTTGTGATCTGCACACAGGACCTCCTTTTATTGTCCGTTTCCGATGGGAATAGGTGTCGATCCACCTATCTAGACCAGGGGGGTAGATTTGTTCAAACAATCTTTCAACCAATGGCGGGGCTGAAACCCACTACCTTTTGGTTGAGAGGCTCACATCTTGCCTCCGGACTTCGAGTCCCCTGCTATCAGTTCTAACAATATAACCAGTAACAAGATATTTTAAACAGCAAATGAAATTTATTCTTCATTGATATTTTACAAAATCTCGCGCAGATGCTGAGTGTCAAAAATGATTTAAACCAGTGATTCTCAAACTATCTGATGTGGCAGATCGGCAGTTTCGGTTTTTTCGATGTGGCAGGGACCGGTGAGCAAAGCAAGCCTTTCAGCATAGCATCTTTTAATCTCTACACACCGGAAGACAATGGCTCGCGTACCGCCTTCTGTATGCGCACCACACTTTGAGTAGCACTGATTTAATCAACTGAAAAACGTCAACAGATCTCCCACTGTGTCCACGTACACATCTAAGGATTTTCCATCTCCTCTGGATTTTCTTGGATAACCTTCTTTCAATGTAAAAAACTGATAAAATCACGCCTTCTATTTTCCTTAACCCAAGAAGGGTGCAGTCTGTGACACTGATGACTTCCAACCAGGCAGGCCTTGCTGTTGAACGTGAACGTAGGACCTGGCACTGACCAAATGATAAGACAGGTTCAGTCGCTGGCCGAGCACAGTAAACCAGGCATACAGTCATGGCGAAAGCGGAAAGGTTATGCATTTATCATTGCATAATAAAAGAAAGTTTTCTGAAAGATAGATAATAGGTATACAAGTCCGACATAGAATATGTTTTGTTGGTAAATGATCAAATTTGTTGCATGCACAGTATTGGAATGCTTTCCTTTCTGTTAAAATGCATGCTGCATTGTAATTTGTAATTCAACACACTCCTACTGAAGCAAGAAGTGTGAGAAGCGATCCGCAAAAAGCTTGCCACATCGTAGCCCTGGCCACGCCCAAAAATGTAAATGTACATCCAACATGTTTCTTGTGTAAAAACAAAATGACGTACATATACGTTCAGCGTATATCTTGGGTTAACTACAAAAGATAAAAGGTATTTATACCTCCTATCCAGGTACAAGTGAATGTCACTGACTTAACATAAACGTATGTGCCACAAGGACAATCCAATGCCCTTCTCACCTAGCTGGGAGGCATTACAAAAAACTGCCTATAAAGGCACTTAATGCCAACATTGTGATGTCATTTCTCTCTGCCTCTAGCTACAAACTCATTCAAGACTCAACCAGGTGTAGAAAGCACATCTTTCAAACCATTGATGATTGTGCCATGATATCACCTCTTTTTATCTACAGTTATATGCTTGAATTAAAAGGTCCCTCAAGGCCATTAAGGCCCATAGAGCTGAAGCCTATCCTAGTTTCTATAGCATAAATAAAAACAAATGATACTACATCACCTCCTGGACACAGCACTTATCTGTTTGCAGGTTTTACTCCCCTACTAATGAAGGTGTTAACTCATTTGTGCTTGAGTGGATAAATGCATGTTAATTCCAATCAGTTGTAGGTAAACTTTATTTATGTGTGGCACTGCCCATCAAATCACTAATCTACACCAAATACATGAATTTCCCAATAAATGGCGTACATTCTCTTAAAAATTGAACCCTGTGTGCTATGAAATGCAGTAATTATAATAAATAAACTATTATTATAATAAGTAACCACTTTGTTACCTGATTTAAAAGTGGGCTGACAGCATCATCACGCCGGTCTAAAATAAGCAGAACAGGGGGAACGTCCGTCTTCCTAAACTCAAACAATGCTGCCTCTTTGCTGATCACTTGCTGCATTTTTATTGTAGAAAAAGAAAAATGATTAAATTGTCTTTCTTTCTTTCAACATTGTTTATCATTGCCATTTAACTTTTTCATGTCTAACTTTAATTCTCATAGATGAGTACATTTAACTTTGTTTTGGTACTTTCCTCTATGCCTTCCATAAATGTCAGTATAACCATTGCTTCAATTTTTATCTTCCTCTTATTTTCTTCTTAGTCTACTTTTGAGTTTGTCTCCTTTGACTTCATACAGTGTATTCTTTTTGTTATTCTTATTTCACTCATTCTTCTTACATGACTACATTCAGAAAACATCTGATAGGAAAGCTCATCTTCCTGGGTACAATGAGCTAATCACCCGCAAGCCTGAACACAATTTATTCAAAGAGCTAACATTAGGAAGCATGAATAAAAAGGATATTAAATTTATAAAATTACAAATTTCTTGCTCTTTTCATATCATTTGAATACTCTACATGATTCAGATGAAATATAACTCTTATTTTTTTGTCACATCAGGAAACTTTGTAGTATCACTTCTTCACTACGACAAAAATTATCAATATAAGCTTAATAATAGATGTCATTTGAAAGACAGGACGATGTATCTTTTTCTGTATATAAACATGTTCTAGCAGGTTGTGGTAAGTGTCATCTCAACTAGGCTTTGTCCACAAAGTTTTGATCATTCTAGACGAAAAAAGGGATGACTGAATGTGAATCTGACCATAATGATTTTTATCCAAATGGCATTAAAACCACACATCACTAGTGAGATAATCAAGAAACCTTTATCTGAAAATCAATTCAAATTAACATGTAACCTATATTTCTCTATCTAAAACCCAATATCTGGTGCCTTACAATACTTGGTTAGCTCCCTAATAGAAGATATTATGAATGAGCCAAAAGAGTTCTCCAAGATGACAGGCTCCTAGAGAACCAAAGCATATCCTGATTTTTGTAATATCAAAGTGAAACAGTTGACACAATATCAGTCTCTGCACAAGACATGGGTCTGGTGCAAGCTTTCTCTCCCTGCCGCCATACCTAATAACACTTCAAATATGAGAAGAATCAAAAAAACTCTGATCTTAAAGTTTCTTTCAAAGGACACAACATCTTGCAAAGCAAAAGTAGGATCCGAATCCCGGATTTCACACGTCTCAAATGTGATTGTCATTCAACTAGACCATAAAGGCTAAATCAAAGAAGTGAATGAGACATATCTTCACAATCAATTAAGTCTGCACATTCAGGTGGGAATTTTACATACTCGAACACTATCAGCCAGTCTCTCGCCATTTCAGATGAATTCTGGTAGCGGATCATGGGACACTTTTTCAAGGAAAGCAACACTGCAGTCAGTCCTTGGATGGTTCTTGACAAGATGGCGGGGGACCAATTTAGGTTCTGGAGAAAAATGCAAAGTGTTAGCTTTTTAAACAGGAGAAGTCTCATTAACCTTGTAGGCCTACACGACTGCATATAAATGTTTGACAAAAGACTATTTCAATTATTACAATTCAATTTTTAAAATCTATCCAACCACAGAAAAAATCTGGAAATTGTCATTTTGTGTGCAAATTTTAGTATTTCCATGAGCTGTACCTTTTTAGGCATTAACTTTTTACCATAGCTCCATAGTGTGACTATCAATTCTAATATTACAGTATGATTACCCATATCAAAATAACAATTAGAATTATTATCATTATCAGCATCATATTATTATTACAAAAAGTATCGTTATATTATCCCATTTCTTTATTACAGAGGATTGAGCAAGTTTAAATATAAATCTTTTCTCAAATACCATGATGGCTAAATTTAAATTTTCTTTGATTAAAAAAAATACACAATGTCAAAATTTCACAAACCTGGCAGCATCCTACAAGATTAAGCGAAAATAAGTGAGGATTCACTGCAATGAAATCTCCATAAAACTCCTGTAATTAAAGCAAAAAGAAACAATTAAAATTACAAAGGTATTGCACAATCTTGAAAAGTAAAATTTACCATCTTAAGATCGCAGAATAATGAAAAAATATAGACCAATACAAGGAGATATGAAAGCGTTGACAGACAGAAAGCAAATTCATTCCAAAAGTTGTCAACACTCAACTTATACTTGTAGTAAAATAAAAGTATTTCCCAATAATCTTATATAATAACAAAACCATAACATTCGATAAGAGGTTCAAATTAATTTGCTTACCTGAATTTCTCTGACAACTTCTTGATCATCAGCCTCCGCCAGAACTTTGACATCCTGTTTACTGATAACGTTACTGAAATCTGACAAAAGATGAACAATATTATTTGAACCAAGTCAAGAACAAACTTGAAAATATGACTTTGCTCATTGGTTTAGCCAGGAAAAGGTGTCTCTATGAAAGTCCCCATATCATTCTAAAACCCGGCACAAGTCTTCTTATTAAAGGGGAAAATGCATGTAACCATGTTTTTTTTTGTTTCTGAAGATGTGTTTATATTAGACACTATCTTGTCAAGGAGTTGTACCTACAGCAGCAAATTTTTCATAATTTCCTGGTCCAACATGAAACAGTAAGCTGATCATTAAGAAAACTTTATTTTTGACACAGAAGCAGACAAGACCAATTTTTTTTTTTTTTAAACAAAGCCTTTTGTCTAAAATAAATATATGTTCTTGTTGTTTTCTCTCAATTCAAACTCATCATCAAAACGCTGATTGAACTAGATGAGGTTTTATGTACTAAATATATGTGACCTATCCATCAAGTTCTTGAAGTACTAAGCAGCATAAGCCTCTTTTGATTGATCAACTTATTAGTATAGAACTTTGTTAATCTCATTTATTCTGACAAAAATGGGGGATTCGGTCCAGATAGATGGATTACCACCTAGTCCCATTGGAGATGGATTATAAAAAGGAGGTCCCATGTGCAGATCACAAAACTCTGTGCACGTTAAAGATCCCTTGGCTGTTTACAGGGTACTCTGGGCAAAATTACAAATCCTACCAAAAAAACCAGAGATCACCGTAGCTGTGGATGTACGCAAATCAAAATCAAATCTGACACAAATCAGTTTCGACCTTGTTATAAATCTTTATTTGATTGTAATATTTACTACATAAGTAAAGAGTCAAAAAGCTTTTTGAGAAGTGGTGCCTTCAGTAACACCATTTCATCAGATTATGCATTCTGTATTCAGACTTTTAACTAATATTAATCAGAATTGTCATTTTATATCAGAAAACATAATCATGAAATATGAAGCTTCTATCCATCTATATTTTCACCAGAAGCAGTCTGATCCTAATCAACACTACAAAAAGATGTTATAATAAACATACATATGAAATAAAGGCCATATTTGGGCATCCGTAACTCCTGAGCCAGAAGTTCAACATTTTCTCGTGTTGGTCTAAGAAATGCAATGCAATTGAGATGTTTCATTGTTTCCCTGCCAGGTGAATCGATCCGTTCAAACAGATAAACTTCCTTCTGCAATATTTCAGACTGTGCGTACACCATGCTCACAATGCTTGTCTGAAATAGATAACATTTTAATGAAGAAATGAATGGACAAATAAATTTTTTAATGAATTTAAATTTAAGGAAGAAACAAAGAACTAAAAACTGAAATTAGAATCATTTGAAAGCAACATATCGACGGCGAATGTCGCAAACCATGTAGGTCTAAAATTAGCATCCCTTTTTCTTTTGTTTTTTTTACATTTGGAAGCCCCATGCTTCATCTAGTTAGGTTTCCGTGGCACAAGAACCAATAAAAACTCATGTAATAATCATATCAGCTTTCTCTCATACACTTACACCACACTTATTAATATTATTTATCGTTCAAAGAAATCGTGAGCAGGTTCTATTTCTTTTTCTTTTACTCTTTCACTTTCTTTCATCTTCATGTTTCCTCTTAATTCACCCTGAGATCACCGTATACATATGGTGTAATGGCAATTTTAATGAAAAAAATCAAGAAAATTACTGTCATTTTTGTCATTGGCATGCTGTGTTGTGATCTCCCCAAATGTCAACTGTGTAGAAGTAGAGAGATAGGGGGATGTAGGAGGGAACATACACGAGATCGAGAAAGATAGGAAGGAGAGAGAAAGAGATCAAATCACTTACGCCACATTCTAAATTCACATGATAGATCTAATGTCAAATTTATAATACGGTTTTACCATTATATGTCATGATTTATAAATTATTATAAGGTCTATTCGTTATGAACTGGGATCACGCTGAGGACCATCATTCATCATTAATAGCAAGCAGTGCCGAAGTCCATTTGCCATTAATGTTGAATAGTGCCTAGATCCATCGTTAGTAATGGCGAATAGTGCTGGTCTTTTAAAATTCATACTAAATAAGTGCTAAACAATATTACAGATATCTCACTTCACTCCCATTAATAAATTTGGTGACGGTATTCCTATCTGGCCAACCGTTCTTTTGTGCCATTGGAATAAAATTGTTAACACCAGAATAACGGCTCGCACAGCCACCGCATAATGGCAGCCAAATGCTAGCTGGCTCTCATCAATGCCACGCACGGCTGTCAACAGAGTTCATGAGTTCACAGAGTATTGAGACTTCTGACCAGGCCCTCCAATTTGTTTTATTTGGTCGCATGGTGATTATATGATCTCATCCAAACTACGCTAAACTAAGATGATTCTATTCTTTTCGATTTGAATAGGAAACAACCAGACCAATTACGTATTTGTGCAAACACACAAATTATCAATTCAGTCAGACACTCTCTCTCAAAAGAGACCAGCTCACATTTACAACCCTCTTGCAATGAACTTGTCCTACTAGGATCATTCCATTTTACAATAGGGGCGACAAATAAATGACAGTTGTATAATCAAGCATACTTCATACCTAGCACAACTGTTAGCATCGTTACTACCAGTTGCCCGAGGTAAAGATCAAGATGGACACACCCCTTTTGAAATGAACTCAACCAGATGTCCATTTGATGTAAGCTTATGAGCCTGAAAAAATCCTTTCTCCTGTTTACTAATCAGAGAGCATCATTTAGCAAGGGCATGAAGAAAGTAAGAAGGTAACAAGAAGGAGGAATATTCCACCCTCTCAGCTCTCTTGATCAGTCCTTCCCTCCCAACAAAAGCTGGGCATAGCATTGAGAGGTTTTGTAGCAGGCAAATGGGTTTACATCCCCGATGTCAGGCTTAACTGGGTGCTGTGGCAAACCAGCCATAGCCATACCTGGGTTAACCCTTTTCAGATGGGTTCCGTATCTTTGCATGCTGCTGATCACTCTAAGCACACCTACGCTAATGGCGGGTCCCGTACATTTACATCACTCCCTGCCTTCCAGCGAGACAAAGTGTTAGTGGCTGGTCCCGTTTAACTGCACTGCAGTGCACTCAAAGACGGCGTTGGGAATGCCTCTATTTTGACCAATTACACTGATCAACCCACGCCACGCCAAACCGAGAAAGTCTATTCTTCTAAAGGGGTGAAAGTGATAGTTTATTTCCGAGTCTAACACACACTCGATATATTTCTATATATAAAGAGATACAAAAACACACAGAAGCTCTATCTCAAATGCAGACTGTGGACCCTCTACAAAGTGGACAAAACCAAAGACTCTTATCTTTGTATGACCGATGCAACTTCTGGACAGATGTCAATTACTTTAGTACCCACAAGTAAGAAATAGTGATTGATACAAATAAAAGATATCAGTGGCCAATCACATTGCACACATATGGTCTGCCTGAATGGAGGGCGTGTCCTTCAGTCAATAGAAAAAAGCCATGTTCAGGGTTGACCAATCAGAAGGAGCATCGTGTTGATATTGTCAAACGTCACATATACATATTTCAAAATATTTCTCTACCTCTTTTTCAAATAAGAATGAAGAGATGGAGTGTTGGAAGGATGAGGGAATGTTGAAGCTTTAATCTGAGTTCAGCGACCAACAACAAAGGGACTTTGATCACTCAAAACAGATCATTTCACATGGTCATGATGACATGTGGTATCTGGACAAGAGGGAGAGGCGGCTTTTTGTGAAGAGGAGGATTACTATTGAACTGTAGGAAGGCAACAGCCAAGAATACAGAACGATGTCCACTCATATCATTGTAAAGGAGAAGAGAGGGTGATACTAGTTACATTCTATAGTTATAGCTATAGGGTAAGAAGGAATTTTCAAAAGCATGGGAAGCATGTTGCTGAGAAGAGTTGTTAGGTCTGGGATAGAGCGTGTGGCCGCAGCTGGGGCGGCACACACGTGTGAAATCAATAAACCTGGGGGCCTGTTTCTTTCATCATGGGAATGTGTTACTACATGCACACTGGACTCGGTCATGTGATCAGCGAAAGGCGGTTGGACATTTCCCTAGCATTAATCATTTTATTTAGATGTGAGTATGAAAATGATTCCTTTGAAATAGAAATAAAAATAAAAAAACGGACAAAAAGGCATTGTTTATTGAAACTCAATATTCGACACAGCCAGCCACGGTTTCTCAAAAAGTCAGGTAACTTGAACGACTGGAGTAAAGCCTGACCATGTAGCTTTCAATTTGTGGTGTTTGCCCCCTTCCCCACTCTCTTTATGTTACCTCATCTCTCTTTATTGAACTCTCACACACTATCATTTTCTCCTCCTTTCTATCCGTCTTTCTTTATCTTCCTCGTTCTCTTCATGTCTCCTTTTCTATCCCCCCTCCTCTCTCTCTGTCTCTCTTTCATGGCAGTTGTATTTCGTTTTATTCTTCCTTTTTGTCATTTTCTTTTGTATATTGGGCACACTGAAGATTTCTCAGTCCTGACCCATTTATTAGTATGGCCCTAGACCTTTCATATTCCACTTCATTAGTTGTGGGTCAACTGCAGTATTATTCCATGTCATGTTCAATAAAAGTAGGCTGTACAAAATGAATTGCCCGCTACGCCAAATAACTAAACGGAGATTTAAAAAAAAAATAATACAATCACAAAAATCACAGGCTCCCATCGTCGTGGTCAAGCGCAGCAGCCTCGTGACAGCAGGGCGAGAAAACTTGGTGCCACGTGCGGAAGCCTCTTTTCTCTTTCTCTCTCTCTCTCTATTGTTTTGTTTGCTGGTGGTACACACAACGAAACGAGATTATCGGATCGATATTGAGGTTAGCCTGCAGGTTAGCCTTAAAAGGGGAGTACCTATAATTCGTGAGTGGTTTCAGTAATTTGCCTTGAGGGAATGACTAGAAGTAGAATCTAGATTACCATTATGAATCAGAATAGCTCTAGCTAGCTGTACTTTTGCACTTACTGTCTTTTATCCATAAGGAGTACTTTCATTCCTCCTCCACAGCCTTCAATCATTTTGCTAACATACTGTTTAACAGCTAATACGACATTCATGTTGACCGAAACAGACTACTGGTCTAGGCCAACTGATCAATGAAATTTAACAACAGCCTAGGTAGTGATTTGAAGTCTTATCTCTCTCGACTCTCACTATCTTCTGGGCATCAAAACACGATAAAAAACATGGATTAAAATTAGCTTTGCTATTCGTTTTCTATCTTTACACGTTGAAAAGTGATGAGGGATGATGGCAAAGGAAGTATCGCTCGAACGCTCTGACGAAATTAGGCGACTGAGCGACTACAATTTCATCAAGATAGATCATGTGACTGTACAAAATGGATGCCACTATGACTCTGCGAGATGGGTTGTTGTTATTGTTATTGTCATCTTGTTCATTTTCCTTTGTTTCAGGTATTCAGTAAGACGCATTTGATCAAAGAGAGAGGGAAGAGTTTGCGCTGTGTGTGTGTGTGTGTGTGTGTGTGAAGAGATAAGAGAGAGAGAGAGAGAAAGAGAGAGAGAGAGAGATAGAGAGAAAGTTGTAATTAATTGTTAGAAACGTTTGTGACTTGTGTTTGAGAGAGACAAACTTTGAGTCACACACTCGTAACAAATTAACAACGATATAGCGTGAGCATTCATTTTGTGTGAAATTCCAAATGATCCATTTTGTTGAAGTACAAATCGGGTTTATATATATATATATATATATATATATATATATATATATATATATATATATATATATTATATGTATTTGTTTACCCTGTCTATAGATCTATTAGTTAGATCAAAATCCTCAGCTTTTGCTACGTTTCATAAAACCCTGGTAACAGGTAAGGCTGTGACTATGACCGATAAATGCCGGTTTGTTACAGCACTCCGTCCAGCGCTACGCCCAGGATTTGCCTTTTGCCTGCTACAAACTTCTTAGCGATGCCCGGCATTTGCCGGGAAGGAAGGACATGTCAAGAGAGGCCTGACTGTCACTCCTTGTTACCCTCTTACTGTCTTACGCTCATCATCTTTTAATCCTCTTTTAAACTAATGCTCTCTGATTGGTTAACCATTTAGTAAACAGGAAAAAGGACGCGTTCAGGCTCATAAGTTTACGTCCAAAAGCCTTCGGTTGAGTCTATTTCTAAATGGGTGTGTCCATCATTATCTTTGACTTAGATAAAACTGATAGTAACGATGCTAACAGCTGTAATATGCATGAAGTAGGCTTTCTATACAAATTTCATTCATTGGTCACCCCTAGATTGTAAAATGGAATGATCCTTCTAGGACACGTTCATCGCCAGGAGGGTGTAAATGTGAGCTGGTCTGTTTTGAAAGTTTGTGTGATTGAGCTGATAATAAGAATGTGTGTTTGCACAGATACATAATGGTCTTGTTGTCTCCTACTTAATTGAAAAGAATGGTATCATCCTAGTTTGGCTTGGCTTGGGTGAAACCAGATGATCGCCATGCAACTGAATTCAATGGATTGGTGATGGCCTGGTCAGAAGTCACACTTCCCGTGAACTCGTAAAACTTTTTGGGCAGCCTTGCGCCACGGCGATGACTTAAATGAGCCAACTAGCGTGTGGCCATTGTGCTGGCTGAGCGAGCCGCTTTTCTTGTGTTAAAATAAATTCAAATTCAAAATTCTATAAAAGGAGTTCCATGGTCAGTACCATGTCATTATTTTAACATCTCTATCACCTACTCTTAGCTCAGATGGGGCAAGGGGTGTCCTGTGTGTCACGAATGGTGATAGATGTTAAAATAATGACAGGGTCCCGACTATAGTACTTCTTCCGATCCCTGACACACAGGCACCTCCCCGCCCCCTGCCCACAAGAGATGTATTGCATCCAAAGCCTCCTTATTCGTGGGATGCGCATTATAAATAACAACTGTTATTATTATTATGAAAAGATGATATCACATGATTTATGAGATTGAGCATATATTTGTGTCGTTACCACATTTGACATTTCATTTTTACTTTAAAAATGCATTTTGCATTTTTACATTTCTGTCATCTTTGATAATTTATATTTTATTGGATGTGATGAATGTCTACCTATTTTTTTAAATCATGTAATGCGTTTTCCTGGTATTTAAGGGTATAAACAGCAATTCATTAATATCAGTCCTGTTTTATTTTTATAAGCATGCTGTTCACCCTCTGCCCATCAAAAAAAAATCTGCGCTATAAAGCAATGAATATTTACAATAACATCATTTTTATAAATTTTTTATTTCTGTTTTATCTTTGCTTAACTCTAAGGTTTGGCTTGTGCTCCTTATACGGTGAGACCAAGTCATATAGTATGTGTATGCAACGGGACATATTGTGATGATGCCCCTTCATTGTCAAAGTTACCCAGAGGCCAGTATGCTGTTTACTCTTCAACACAATCTGGGCTCAGGTTCAGCAAACAGATTTTCCATGAGAGCAACTCAACTTCAGCTCAAGGTCAAACAAACCTAAACCTCAATTATTCGTTCTTATTTTGTTGTTTTTTAAGGTATATATTTATATATAATATATAAATTATCAATATAAACTAAATACATGTAACTAACTATTTGTATGTATATGATGTGTGTACGTATGTTATGTATGCATGTATTTATATGTGTATTTGTGTGTATGTACTTATGTATGTATTGATCGGTTGATTGATTTTAAAACCAGTTTCAAGTATCAAAAGTGCTCATGAGTCATTTGAATGAATTATTTGCATTGTTTTTGCCTAACATAGCTTTTATAGATATATGGTGCAGTCTGTTTTCCCCAAGCTCCTTGGGACAGGAAAATTAGTCTGGAATAAGTGTTTCACTTTCAGGGAATATTGTAGGCGATCTCATAATTTCAAAATATTTACTAACTTATGTCCCCTGAATGTTGTGGTGAGTGATGTGACATCCCTTTAAAAGGATAGGCCTACAACGTTATCGGTTGTGCTGCTTTTTACATTTGTTTTGTTTTGTGGTTGTGGGCAGTCTTGGACAGTACCCTAGGCTAAGTGAAAGTAAAAGTGGGTGAGAGGAGGGGACATGCGTAGAGGTCTAAATCCATTCCTATAGGCCTAAGAAGAAGGAATCACTTTTGCATGGGGGAAGGACCAGAGAGCGGGGTGCCAATATCATCAACAATATAGGTTAAGTTTCAAGCTAGAGGCTGCCCTGTTAAGAGAGAATAGATTTCAGTTGAGTTTAAGAGGGCACAATAGAGACTGGCACCCGTCATTATCATATTTTTACACATTGTAGAATTAAGATCTGATATATATATAATGTTAATCCTACATATATTGTTGTGGAGCAGTGCACTGTTGTTCGTGGTACTCTACTAGGAAAAAAATTAACAAACTTGGTTTATTAATGTGAAGTTAGTTTGGGAATAACTATAAGCATTCAGGGAATGTGTATAGAACTTACAAAGACAAAGAATGATCTGTGTTGGGACTTTGTCATAAATTCAGGGACTGAATGTTTTCGTCAAACACGTTTTCAGACAATATGGGCTGTACTGTATACAATATATAAACAAATTTGTTCATAAAGAAAATTAAGACAATTCTCTTCAACGAACCTGTACTGATTGTTTTAATTTTAAACATTTTTATTATGTATGATACTAACAACTTTGTCAAGCTCCTGGTTGTCTAGGTGTTAAAATAAAGGAAATCTTAGGGCATACATTCTATAGGCCTTCATAAAAAAAATTGTAAAACTAAATAATGTGTCCATACTGTGATATTTTTACAATTTGAATCAGAAACTTATAATTTTACAATGACTCAGAATCGATTCAGCTATTTTGTTGTTCAAGCATGTTTTTAAAATCGTAATATTGATATTTCACTGTGTGAAGTTGTATTATTGTGAGTTTAAAGGAGACAGCTAGATTTTGATTTTTATATTTTTCTTTGTTTTTAGATATATTTATTTTATTTTCAAAACTATTTTTTTCAGTTGTTTACTCTCTGAATACAAATGAAACTAGACAGACCATCATTGGGTTTGGAGGAGCTTTCACTGATGCTGCTGGAATAAATATTGCCAGTCTTCCAAGTGATGTTCAGGACAAGTTGATTGATGCATACTATGGCCCAAATGGTGAGCTATTTGAACCAGTATCATCATGATTTCAAACTTACAACATTATCAATTGTGTCTCAAAGATAAAGAAGATTGATCCTACATTTGTTTTCGTTATGTCAGAAAGACAAAAGAGAGTCTGGTTCATTTTAGCGTCTGCCATACTTTGCAAAGGCCTTTCATTTCAGGACTTTAAAACACAAACCATCTCACAGCTAATGGAAACAAACTTTCACAAAAAGGTAGTTTTTTTTTTTTAAACGGTTGTGAAGTAAAAGCGAAGCTTCCATTTCTGCAATTCCAAATCAATTCTTTTAGATTTTAAAAAATGTCATTTATCCCTTTGTAGCAATTTTCCTCAATGATGCATATGTTACTGAACTTCTTAATATGTATGGCCTCACGTAGAGAGAGAGAATGAATATATGAAAGTGATATATATTCATCGTCAACGTA
Organism: Doris montereyensis; assembly: GCA_037039925.1. NCBI lineage: Eukaryota > Metazoa > Mollusca > Gastropoda > Nudibranchia > Dorididae > Doris > Doris montereyensis. The sequence continues at coordinate 57,491 of JAXRKP010001463.1, read as the reverse complement.
AATTTCCAAACATATAAAAAAGTTAGCTGAGTAAAATTATGCAAGGGAGATCGGAAACTGATTTTCACTTCATCCAATACTTTAAAACACATTGGCTACTCAATGAATTATAATCTAATATCATTGCTCAATTGAGGAATAAGTCTAAGAAAATTACAAATAGAACATGAGGTATAGATTTAGAATTAGAAATTTAGATATTTTGAAAACTCTTAACGAGTTAGGTCATTGTACATTTCTCATTCAAACATGATTTCTATTGACCAGAGGTTCTTGACCTTCATTTACACAATGAGGGCTCCCTTTCTTAGATGAAATAAGAGAAAATAGATAAATTGATACACATGTTTAGATAATTAAATTGACATATATATATATATAATATATATATATATATGATACTTATGTATGTATATGTATCTATTCACCTATCAATCTGTAAATCTATGACTTTCTCATATCCTTTTATATATATATATATATTCTTGTGAGAGGATTGCAGAAGATTATTTATTATTTCTGTTAATTTGGGTTTTTTTCTAACATCTGAATGCTGCAGGTATTGGCTATTCCATTGGTCGTCTGCCTATGGCCAGCTGTGACTTTTCAACTCATGCTTACTCCTATGATGATAATCCAGGCGATTTAAACCTGACCAAGTTTGCTCTTACCACAGAAGATTTAAAATATAAGGTAGAGAGAGAAAAAGAGTTCAGTTTGGGGGGGGGGGGGGCTCCTGAAGTGATTTTTTGTGCTTTTGGGGTTAGGTTTTTGCTTTTAGTATGTACATGAGTAACTGTCAAAATATAGTCATCTTATATCATTGAAAAGTTTGTAGTGTCCTTGGTTGCCATAGAAACGGCCACCATCTTGGATTTAGAACCAATTTTCAAAATCTATCTCCTCCTTAGTTATGAATAAAATCACTCAAAATCTATGCAGATCAACAGTAGTGTTTTTTTATATTTTAGATAGGTTTTTTTTTAATGAATTTTTGAAATACCATCTATCGTGAATGTACAAAAACAGCATTTTTATTACAAAAAAAATATAAATTCTCAAAAAGTTAACAATATTTTTTTTTAAACAACGTCATTCTATTAACATTGACAAGAGGAACCTGTGTGCAAATATAATACAAATCGTTATGTAAATGGTGGAGAAGATAGAATTTTAGTGTGAAAAAACTATATTTCGAGAAAAATGTAAGTAAAAAAATCAAAAGAAAATAACACAAAACAAACACTTTAGATGGATTTCCCTTGTTGTAGCAGTCCCCTTACTCTTTCAGCAGTCTCTGACATTGTTACTAATGTACAGAGGAATATAAATCTAGGTTTAGATGTGCACTGTTGTGAAAACAGACATCAAAATGACCAGTTTTTTGTTTTTTCCTCTATATTCTACCCAAATATGCAAAGAACAGAAAATCAGCTTTTGGTCCCAAACTCGCCAGTCAAGGACCCCCACCCCCTCCCCTTAAGGAGAAAAAACATTTTCTCCTTTCAAATAAGTGTTATTTCAGTAGGTGATTTATTTTCTTTATTTCAGATAAAGTAAAGGTGTCGTTTTATTATTGTAATGGAGGCAGAGATTATTGAATAAGTCAAGATATTTATCCTTCAAAATCAAATCTTTCAAATGTTTCACTACACTGCATTTATTGCAGGAAATATGAAATGAGTTCCTCTCCAGTTTTTTTTTTTTCTACTCTTTCAATGATTTGACTTAACACACTAGAATTAGAGATATATCCACAATTACATAGGGAGTTTCTATTTCCCTTTATTTGCTGCTAAAATGAATTAGTCTTTTTTACTTTTAATGTGTCAAAAATGTACTTATTTGTTTGGGTTTGGCTATTTGTTTTCTCAGATTCCTTATGTTCAGAAAGCCATGAAGAAAAGTTCTCAGCAAATCAAATTCTTCGCCAGTCCTTGGAGTGCCCCAGCATGGATGAAAACAAATGGAAACATGACTGGCAAAGGAACATTAAAGGGCCAACCTGGAGAAAACTACTATAAAACTTGGGCTCAATATTTTGTCAGGTGGGGTGCTCTTACTTATGATGCTTTTTTACTTTTTTTCACCATGCAAATTAAGAAAAACAGCCAAGGCTGGGAAGTGTGATGACCTCGATAGCGAAGGGCCTAAGTCAAATATAGTCAATAAACGTTACTGACAAAGCAACATGAAACATGGAGGTACACACTATGAAAATATGATTGTAAATAGATTTTTTATGTAAAAGTTATGTTGAAATAGAAAGACATTTATGACTTCATCTTGTAATTGTTGTTTGAAGATGACATGTTTATTGTAACGTTAGGTTTTTACTTATGTTGTATTTGTTGTTTTCTCTTCTCAGTTAGCCTTAAAACAAGATAAGAAAGGTCATTGATGGTGTTTTGTATTTTATTCTAGGTTCTTACAGGAATACAAGAAACATAACATTAACTTTTGGGGGCTGACAGTACAGAATGAACCTGTTGACGGTCTGATGGATAATTTCCCTTTCCAAGCAATGGGTTACACTGCTGACGTTGGAGCGCGACTTTGTTAAAAAGGACCTTGGGCCAGCTCTTCATTCAGCTGGTTTTGGTGATACAAATTTGATGATTTTGGATGATCAGCGACTTTTCGCTGTTGACTGGGCTAAAGTTGTAAGTTATCAATCCATGTCGTGTATTGCTACTACATCAAGAAAAGCCTTTTTCTTTTCTTCTTTTATTTACACTTCTTAGTCATTTTGGGTTTTTTCATCATGAAGATTCTTCCATAAAGACGCTGTATCTCAAGATTTTGTTTTAGAATTAAACATGCAGCATACAACAGGAAAACCAGGCCTTTCCATCTGGCATTTGTCTCAATTCTCTCCTCTTGACTATTGATTTTATACAATTATAAACCTTGCCATTTAAGATTACATCAACATCAAAACCTAATGCAACTGATGCTTTTTAAGATTACATCAATATCAAAACCTATTACAACTGGTGAAAACCTTTAAAACAAATCTTAGTATATTTCTAATGTTATTAGTTATGTGAAAGTAACATGATAACTATCGTGAAAGTCCAACTTTTGGATGTTTTGTGAAAATCAAAGAAAAAGATGTTGCGCTTTTTAATCTATTTTCATAGACATACACGGTTTGCAATATCAAAAACTAGACCCAATTACACAGATTGCTCATATGGTTATTATATTTATGTGAGTTACTATTGGTTCTTGTGCCACGGAATCCTAACTAGACGAAGGAAAGGGGCTTCCTGATGTTAAATAAACGGCAGGGGGGGGAGTGTTACTAGTTTTAAACTTACACGGTTTGCGATTTTCACCGTCCATATGTTATATGGTCATTTTATGCGTTTGAATAATTTCTTCCTATTCCAGATCTTCTCAGACCCAGATGCCAGCAAATACGTCTCTGGTCTTGCTCTTCATTGGTACATTGATGCCGCTGTGCCCCCAAATGTGCTGGACTTTGTCCATAAGGCTTTCCCAACCAAGTTTTTGTTTGCATCAGAAGCATGTGAAGGCTCCATGCCATGGCAAAATCATGTTGACCTTGGTGCCTGGGACAGGGCAAAGTCTTATACCAATGATATTATCACAGTGAGTGGAAAGAAAAATCCATTAATGTTTAAATATTTTTATATTTATCGTATATGTGTCATTTCATAGGAAGTAAATTTGTCTCTCTGTTTCTGTATGTATGCATCACACGTATTAGCAGCCATCACTCTTTTGTTTCTTTTTTTCTTCTTTTTTTTACTCAAAGAATTTTTTTCGGACTTCAGCAGGTAATAGGCATTTGACCATTGTTGTATCATTATCATTGTGTATTGTATGCCTGTTGGTATCAGTTTACCTATCGGTCATTCTGTTTATTTATCTATCTACATCTATCTATATGTTTCTTTTCTATCTCCCTAACAATATATCTATCTATCTCTCTAGCTGTCTGTCAAAAAACCCTAACAAAATCGGCATTCATTTCCAGAGTTGTCTTCTTAAGGTCAGTTTCGGTATCATATCTTTGTTTCTCTAAATCGGTTGGTTTTGGGTTTAGCAGGTGATTAGTCCACTGTACCATAGGTAGGTGGTTGGGATGTTGAGACCCCTACCGGGCCTTATTTGTGATCTTCTGTTGGGGTTGACTCCCTTAGCCTTCGGTCAGTCAAGACATCATCCTAATGCAAATAACATAACAATAATATAGACATAACAGAAAAACAAAGCAAAACCCCACCCCCCCAATTTCCATACACATGCACACCCTCCCCAAAAGAGAAAAAAAAGTTTCTCCCATTGTGAAACATAAATTTGGTTCTCTGTCTCATATTGTCTATCTACTATTTATCTTTACACTGAGGATTGTTTCAAAGCACCTGTGGGTGGTTGGCAAGTGCTACCGATAGGTCCTGTTTTTTTCCTTTCACTCTTTCACATATATATGTATTTCAGCTTGTCGTTTCTTCTTAATTCACTCTGACTCTGAGATCTCCGCACTGATTGTGAGATCACCGCATATAGTGGACGAGGTAATTTGCAATGAAAATAAAACAAAATGTTTAAAAGAGCCAAACATTCACATTTGTATGACACATTTCTCTACCATACAGAATTTGAACCACTGGGTGACAGGTTGGACAGACTGGAATTTGGCACTTGACCTGAAAGGAGGCCCAAACTGGGTCTCTAATTTTGTTGACAGTCCTATCATAGTGGATGCAGAGAAGAAGCGTTTTTATAAACAGCCAATGTTCTACGCTCTTGGTCATGTGAGGTAAGACTTTTCAGGCGATGACGAATGAAAGAGTCCTCATTTTCTCTTATCGTTCTATGAGGACAAGTACTCTGTTTATGTAACTGAATATCGTTAGATAAATAATATCTTTCAATTTTTTCATATTTCTTTATCAGTTCCCATTCTACCTTCCGGTGTATGGGTTAGATGAATAATGTAAGATAAATGATTTCTCTCTCAGTCAGGAAAAGTTTTGTTTTGGTTTCACGTAATAATTGATGAGTGCATTTTGAGTTTCATTTTTCTTCATGCTACTCAACCTACATTGTGCTGTTACAGGGCCTGTAGAGCTGTTGTTGAGTGTTTCATAGTAATCATAGGCACATGCTTAATTAAAGATAGTGTGTGTCAGTGTCATTTTTAGTCATTCACAGATTGCATAATCAATAGTAAAATTGTAGTTTTCTTTTTCTCTTTCTTTTGTTGGGGTGGGCATTTTTTATGCATTTATTAGTCAGTTGCTGTTTTTGGGGGTTTTTTTTTATGTATTTATTTTTGGAAGGGGAAAATGACAATTTTCTTTCTTCTTCTTTCCTTCTCCTTTCAAATGCAACAATTAATAATAATTATAATAAGATTTTTAATTTGAAGTGGACTAAAGCTATCTTCTAGGTCTCATTATACTAGCTTTGTTTATGTCTGCTTTTTAATGTACTACTGTTAACATTGTGAGAGTTTTTTTCATCTTTTCATTAAACAGTAAATTCATTGTCCCTGGATCAGTGTGGGTGAAGTTGACGGCTGTCAAAGACAACCCTGATATTGAAATAACTGCAGCGCTCCGTCCTGACAAATCTGTGGTGGTGGTGCTTCAAAACTTGTAAGACATTTTGACAAAGTTTAACATTTAAATGTTTAGGAGACTCTTTATTTCTCGAAGTGTGAGATAGTGATGGACATTACCTTTTATGCCATTGAAAATAATTCTTAAATATCAGTTTTACTGACAAATGACACAATTCTGCTGAATTAACACTGAAATTACATTTTGAATGAAATGCCCTACTTCTTTTGTGGAATAAGGAAATTTCTCTGTGTTGATGATATTGTTAATTCATATTTATGACTATCCAGAGATTGGTGACAACCAATATAAAATAATATTTTATGTTTCACCTACCATATTTACTTCTGAAATTATTGGTTGTAGCTGACAGTTGAATCAGTGTGCATAAAATTCAGTATAAGAAAAGGTCAAGACATGGAAAACATTTGAAATCAATAATCCAAAGTCCCTAGCTTTTAAAACAGACATTCATAATTATTTGCTCAGAAAAGTCATAATGAGATTGAGATGAAAGGCTTGGTGTCTATTGCAATTTGCAAGCAACCATACATGATAAAATGATATTGCCCTAATCTTTTCTGCTTGTATTTTCTATAATGTAATGAATAAGGACATGAAATTATATTAAATTAAAACCCCATAGGACCAAAGACAAGACAAATAAAAGGAACAGTCAGAAAATGAAGTCCTGGGGCATTAATGGCTTCAAACCCATGACCTCTGCGTAGGTACCCATCATGTTGCCATGAAAAGAGAGAACACTACCAAGCTAACTACCCTTGTACATGTAGTAAGCTTGGTTGGTAGTGCACTCCTTTTCATGGCAAGGTCATGGTGCCAATACAGAGGTCATAAGTTCGATTCCATTGATTGTTAATGCCCTAAGATTGTTTTCCTGCTTATTCCTTTGTATTTGTCTTGTCTTTGTTCCTACGAGACTTTAATATTGATATTATTTCATGTCCTTATTCATCACTTTCAACATGCCCCTTGCCTTACTGTTTGTCTTTTATTTTTACAGGGGCTATCAAGATGTGAAGATTGCAATTAAAACTGAAACAGGCAGCTACATAGAACTGAATGCTGTGGCTAACTCTATCCTGTCTGTCATCTGGTGGCCCTAACAACATTTATTTTCATAGGAAATTTTGTTTGTGTAATATGAGTATGTAACATGATTTATCACAGAGATAGAGAGTAAACTCAAAATCGCCTTTATTTGTGTAAAGTGTATTGTGTATGCAGATAAAAACTATCTGCCAGCCAACATTCCTCAATTAGACATGAAACTAATTTTGTTATCGACTTTGTCTCCTAATATATTGAAGATTTTATTTGGATTAATGTTTGTGAGAATGATAGATTGGGGTGTTTTTCTCGTCATGTTTTCTTTTAATTGCACCACCTTTTTATCCTTCTACATTTTATTCCTTTCTGCTTCCTCTACTTTGGATAATACTTGTTGATACTTTTCTTATGAATTGTTAGTTGATTATTTTCTGGCTTTTGGCGGTTTATTTAGTTGTTTTCTTTAGGTTGTCAGAGGTTTTTTTTGCCTCTTTTATTCAAAATGGTACATATATGTTTGCTTACCAAAGTCCTCTTCTAAGTGATCTTTTCATAATTCTCTTATTCCTCCTCCATCTCACGTTTTAATTTATTTCAGACTTTAAAAGTTTTAATCACCTTTAGCATTACTTTTAATGCATATTCAATATTGTTTTTTTGTATATATGTACTTTAAAGTAATCATGAAATCAATATTGTTTCTTTCAAAAACCATTGACAAAAAAAACATATATATTTTATATGACACATGTGTAATATAAATGGTAATAGTCACAAACTGCATTGGACATGTGTTAAGCCAAGTCTTTTTTTAAATAAAATTACACATACTTCGATAGTGAGTCTGGCTCAGAATTTTTCCGTTTTTACTATCATATATTAAGTGTAAATAACTAGATTTAATGAATAATAAAACCGTTTAACTGTGTTGACCATCATTCATCATTTACATTACTATATCCCACAGATACATGATTTTCACCAAGAGAAATTTTTTTTCCTATTTGCTCAAAACTACATAGATCTATATCCCACAGTTAAATGATATTTACAAAAAGAGAAATCATTTTTTTCCTACTTTCGGAAAACTCCATATATTTTATCTACACACTTTGCAACTATCACTGTCAATATATAATCTTGTTATGATCTTTATCATGAAAACTGATAGAGACGATATTGTACTACTGTGACTGTGATGCTTCATTATGAGGAAAGAGTAAAATTGTGTCATTTTAATTTCAACCTTTTGAATTGGAGTACACTCTGACCTCATACAACTTGACCGACCTGGGTGGTATCAGTGACATACAACTTTGCCTTAGTTAATCCAGCCCCAACGCTGTAGCAGCAAGATTTGACAGATAAAAAAAAATTGTTTGTTTTGTATTCGATTTCAATATATAGTAGTCTCTGCCAAATTGCATGCCGTCAAAATGCATGATTCATCATAATGCACTTTTTTTGTGACAGAATTTTACAACGCTATTAACTCACTCAAAATGCAACAACGGTTGGCTTGACTTCGCCAAGATGCAACAATTCCTGTGAACAATAAACAATAACCTCTTTTTCACCTCATTCAAGTGACACAATCTGTCACACAGGTGTGTGTGTGACATCTAAATCTTAACCAACTAGTCTTAGCTGTCTCGGCTCTGGTCACCCTTACCCTCCCTCACTCGATAAGTCTGCTAGACAGTCGGATCGTCTCTCTCTTTTTGATCACAGTGAGAAAATCTGAGAAAGGTCTTCTGTCCCTTTTACCCACCGAGATCGTACTCTGTGTGACACGTGTGTCAACCAGTTAGAGAAATCATTGTTGCCGATTTTCTTCACCATCACCACCCTCCGTCTTCGCTAAAATGTACAACTTTATTGTGAACCGTGCATTTTGGCGGAGACTACTGTATATCATTTATCTAAACGTAGAATTTTGTTGTTGTTGAAAAGATCCCTTTGTTTTGATGTTGATTGCTTATATACCAAAAGTCTGTTTATACTTTCATAAATCATGTGTATTGTTTTTATTTTTTGACATGTCTTATATATATTGACGCATCTGACTAAAAAGCAAATTACTTTTTTATATTTAATTTTTAAAGAAATGTTTAACAATTTTCTGTTATGTGTATAAGTACAGGTATCGGTGGGTACGGACATTATTTCTTGTTAATAAATGTTAATCTGTTGTTTTTTATACGCTTACGGTATATATTCATACTCTGTGCTTTTCACACTTTCCACATTTGATGAAGCCAAAAATCATATTTATATGTGTCTCTTTTATGGCCGTTTCACTTTGTTTTTACCATGGAAAAGGACAAGTATATTGCGTTTACTTCCTTAAGTATTTGTTTGGAACATGGCCAACAGACCTGCCATTTATCCTGATTTAATCGAATCATCCCGATTTGTTATAGAAAATTTGCAAAATTCTGATTTTCCGTTGGCCCATCCAAATTTTTTGTAATGCAACTGCAGTCCTTGCCTGGACGGCATTGTTCAGTATATTCAGCATGCGATTTTGGTTTTTAATCAGCCAATAGCCGGATGTCGTGTCTATCCAGGATTCATGTTAATATGAGTAATGGTGTTTCGATTCTTCGCTAATATATTGTTCTCTTTGTCCGTTTCTTCAGAATATTGTTCGAGACTTCAAAAATCGTTGTATGGTTACGTGTTCTTGAGGCCTACCACGATTACTAGAGCCTTGAATTTCAAACTGATCAAGCAGAAGGTTTTGCTGACATTCAATGACTTGTTAAATCTAGATCTAAACGTCCCTACTATTAGGGACGTCTAGATGATCTGTATCTGTACTCTTAAGTAGATATAGTCGAGATTAGAATATTTGAAACAATATGACTCCCCCTGCAGCAAAATGCGATCAAACGCATGTCTGTCAGAGAGAGAGAGAGAGAAATGTCACGCGTGTGTGTTTGTAAAAAGAGAAATAGAGAGCATTTTTGTGTGTGTTTCGTGCGATCGCGAATGTATGTGAGTGTGTGTTTTAGAGAGGGAGTGAGCAACAATTTATAAAGTGAAAGGCAAATGCAAGGCAGACTAGAGATTAGATGATAATTGACAGATATGTCATGCACGTATGTCTGACCGGTTAGCAGGAGGAGTGGGGTGGGCGTGTGTGTGTGAAGAATGTGAAAATATGATAGCAATGATTAGCAAGATAAATGACCACTGATGAGAAAGAGAGGAAAAGATTACAATGGATATTTTACTTGGGAAAAGGCAGAACCAGTGTCAACAATGACCTTTTTTATTATCATTAAGTTCAATATAAGGCGATCGGTTGACTCTATACCTGAAATCATTCATGTATCCTGATTTTTTTTCCCTTGGATCCTGATTTATTTTACATCTAGGTCCTGATTTTTTAAAATTTAGAGTGGCAGGTCTTGACCAATGTTCTGAGACCATGTGGCAAATGATGGTGTCTAACATTCAATACCTGATATTTACTTTGCCTTGTTTTCATGCAATAATAAAGAAAAGAACTGAAATAAGAGTAACATTCAACAAAGACTTGTAGGTTAGTTTTATTTGTGTCCCATTATGATTCATAGTTTATGAACCATTTTGTAAGATTTCTTCTTGGTTTTTAAGAAATGCATAAAATCTTTTTTTTAATGATATCAGAAAGCATTGTTAAATTTATGCTGTTTTCAGCGTTAATTCACATACAGATCTAGACATGAAATGAATAGAACTTTAAACACAGGGTAAAAAGTGTTCCATTCCAATGTACTCAGTAAAAGTCCCATCCCTCGAATCAGTGGCATTTTTGTCTTTGACTAAAGGTTTGTTTTGTCACCTTTATTCTTCTTTTTTTGTCTTCCTTTAATTTGAGTTTACCTTGTTCATCATATACATTGATCTCATAATGAATTACAAGAACAGCAAGATAAAAGATGAAGTTGTTGGAAAATAAGTAAAAGGAACGAAGCAAGAGATATCAGAGGAATGATATGCAAATGACATAAAAGTCGAAACCATTGTAAATGGGATGAAACTTTGATTAAAACCGGGGGGGGGTTCTTTCTATTTTGTTTCTTTGGATCAGGGTTTTTTTCCAACGAAAGTGATCATAAAAGAAAAAATCAAAAAACGAATCTCAATCAGTTTCAATCTGTTTTTTTATTAAATGTATCAAAACATTTTTCATTAAGAAGAAAGGAAGGAGTTTTGTAGTTGGGCACATCTGAGAGACAAAACGGCGATAAAAAGATTTTAATCATTTCCGCCAATCTGACATGATGAGAGACTCGAGAGAACAGACTGTTTACTTGATCTCGAACAGTTCATATATCAGACTTTTTGGACAAACCTTTGAATCAAAAGTAACAGTAACTAACTTTTGTTGGCTTATATGTTGACTATATATATGAAACTCGGTACAGTATCTAATGCGGATAATAAATTGCATAACACTAATAGATGCTGTATAATAAGAGATATAGCATTCATAAAATCTACCACAATCTCCGAAGGTTGAAAGTAGACCTAGGTGGATTTTGGTGTCTAAAAAGGTACTTTTTCGATGGAAATTGGATTTCATGACATTTAAAGATTGTGTGATAGTGGTGAGTGACGGGTGAGATGAGAAACGTCGGAGGGTTGCAGGACAAACAATGCTTTTTAGTAGATGTAGTAGTAGTGAGTGGCACACTGCACTGTGATGGCTCACTGAGCTCACGACAAATTCGAATATATCCTAGTCCAAGACAAATCGTTGGTGATACATTTAATAATTCATTCATTGATCAAAAGTATTCCCTCAATCGGAGGTACATCTAGTGGACGTGGACAGGACTAGGCCTACATAATGATAATAATAATAATAAAACACAACGGTCTCTCACTTCATCTCTGGCCCATCCCGCCTCAGGGGTTCCCGCGAATTCTTGGTGGGCGTCTCTCTCAATGCCTTTTCTATTCTCCCAATCTCCTCAATGACAGATCGCCCTGGCAACCTCTTTTATATAGGCATCGCGCAGACGTCTCAGAAAGCTTATACGTCACGTGCCGGCCAACACTATCCATATTCCAACTGAGAGAGAGATCAGCCGTAGCATAACATTAATACAATAAATACAGCATGGTCCAACATTATGAAATGTACACCAGTGCATGGGGACAACATGGGATATATTTTGACAAAGTTTCAATATCTAACTTGCTTTAATTTCAACACAAAATACATTTAAGGATGAACAAAGGGGTGTTAAGACCATAAACATGTTGGGAAAATAGTTAAAATAAAAATCTACAAAAGAAAGATGGTTAAGAAAATAATGTTAATAATGAGGTTTTTATCTCCCAAATCCATAAATATTAGTCTTTCATCCATCAATCTACTAATTAAGCCACAAATAAACTAAATCCATCAACACGCTAGCACACTTTACTAAACACATATTAAAACAACGCTTTCTACTACATCAGAACTTCGCGCCCGCGTCTCGTTGACTTGACCTAATTAGGGTGCTGGACACCTGTGCTACAAATCCAGACTACAGGCTTAGCCCTACAGCGAGTCGATGTCCATACAATATTATTTGGGGCTGGGGGGGATGGGCCACACACACACACACACACAAGTCTACCCATTCGTCGGGGCGCACTGTTACAATTGTTTGACATATCTTTTGTTCACTTATTATTGAATTTTGCTCTCTAGCGATATTTGAATGATGTGCCCCACTACATGAACTCCTGCCTGAAGAAAACATGTCTCATGAAATAACAATCTACAATAAATGATACAATTTACAATGACATTCCTTTAAAGCCAAGACTAGGGAACATAAGTATATGAAACCATGATCATTTTAAAAAGTGTTGACAACTGCAATTTACACAATGTTTGAGTAAAACTAGTAAAAAATGTGCATGTTCTAGGGAGGCTTTAAAGAAAAGGCAAAAAAATGCAATCCTTTCATATTAATATTATATAATGTTGTCTTTGTTTCTCAACAATTCAAGAGTTAGTCCAGTTAGCGTGAAATGGTAGCTGCACTCTGACATAAGTGACAATTCCAATGCAAGACTAAAAGAAACATTCAAGTCCCTGGCACCAAATTGATCGCTTGTATTATGATTTTCAAGTACCCATACTTTGAAGGGATAGTCCAGTTTTCTTACATGAGGGCATACAGCCTATGCTGGTGCAGATCTAGCACAGTAACATTATAATCAAAATATATAGGTTAGATACAGTAGGCTTACAAGACATTTATCAGCAAAAAGACATGAAATACAAGATTACATTTGTATGAATTCTGCACCATATTTACTTACCCACACATGCTTTCATTGAGACAAGACAAAGAGAGAAGTCTCTTTAAACAATTAAAGCAGGCACAATCATAAGCATTAAAAACTAGCACTATGCCACAACAGTGAAACTATAAAATCATAAAAAGAAACAAAACCACATATCATATACTCTTGCACAGCAAAGGTGATTTTTGGTATTTTCTATACGCTATGAAATTATTGTTAAAAATCATACATGTTAAAAAGTTAAATATGTTGTAAGATATACAAACAATTCAAGATATAAGTGACTAGTAATTCTGGAGATGTATGTGTTACGATGACTGAAAGTTTTGACTAAATTGCTGAAAAAATTTAAAGAGCCTTTAAGAAAGTTTTAAATTTATGTTTCATAATCAAATTTTACATCTTTTTAAAGTTCCTGTATATGTGACAAAATGACTTTTGTTCTTTTATGTATTTGAGGTTAATAGTATCTTTCTTTCCATTTAGTATGATAATGAAGTAAAAGAAACAAAACTAATACTGTCAACGCGAGCACTGGAAGATATCACACCTTGTATTCAAATCTCTTTAAAGAAAGGAATATAGACTAACATCAGGTTTACACTTTAATTTTATGCAACAGGAGTTGTAAGTGTAGATCAAGTGAGCAAGTAGGGTAAATTTTCTTGCTCGAGGAAAAAGACGAAATGACTGAAGTGGGGCTCGAACCCAGTACCTCTGGGTCACAGTGCAATGCTTTTTTCCACTAGGCCATGTCATCCTCAAGATAGTGAAAGAAGCCAAGAAATTTGAACCTCAGCAATCAAATGTTTTTCCAGCCCTCCCCACCCCAAACAGACCCCTTAGCACCTAACTTTGATTCCAACAAACTCGTTTAATCTTGAGGACCTTCGTATAAAACAAAAACAAGACCAATTAAAAATCAACAAGAAAAAAATCAAAACAAACAAATGAAAAATTTCATTCAAAGTACAGGTGCATTGACAGGCAAAATGCACATAACCAACAACAGATTTTAGACTGCCATCACTTCAAATGAATACTGACAATGGTCTAATTGACTTTTGCTTCATTTTAAAAACCTGTCTTTGTGAAGGTAAAGTGTTGACAAACTTGGACAAAGCAGCGTCAACTCTCAACACAAAGAGGAATGACAGGCAGAGGGTGATGGAAGAAGTTGCAAACATAGCAGTCTCATAGATGAACCTTGGCGCGAAGATTTTCCATACCATTAGATGGCGTCTGTGTATTGTGGCAGCGCAAGCTGCTAGCAACATCTGTTGTATAAGAAAAGGAAGAAAAAATCATCAAACATGCACAACATAAAATTATAAATCTATTCACTATAAAGCCCCATTTCTTCAGCTTTTCTCATAAAACAATGGACTAAGGAAAAGTTCAAGCCTTGCATGTGTAGGGAAACAATTGTTCTCACACGCTGATTGGTAGTAATGCAAATAAGCCTGCACCAGAGGTATACCATGAACAATGGATGACACTGACAGATAAATGTTATCAGTTGACTGCTACTATCATCTTGACAGATCTCGATCTATTGCACTGAGGGGAGGAAATAAAGCTAGTGATAGATGTCAGCCATTAGACAACTCTGTCAATGCTTGACAGACACATAATAATTGATAGGTTGTTTATTAAAGAATACATTTTTTAATGTCAACTGTCAACTTTTTCATCATAAACAACATTTTTACATCAGCATCTTCCAACTATATTCTCTGAAAATTTCATAACAAACTATAGCCTAGAAATACTTCAATTTTGTGTTTGAATCCCATTGACACAAACTATTTCTGATCCTGGAACGATCAGTGTTTTGTAGGAGGAGATGTACGGCCCATCTTCAATCTCTCTTACTTTTACAACAAAGCTTATCCTGTTGTCTATCCATATAGGTTAGGAACTATTCTAACACACTATGTCAACTGTGTATTAATACAACTAACCTGTATGGAAAGCAGATTCATTTTGTAACAATAACTTAGAAAAATAATGCTTAAAAATTAGTTCCTGATTTTACAACCATTCAGAAAAGAGGAATTTCTAACTTTTGAGTTGGAAATATGAAGATAGACAAATGTAAAACTTCTTGACCTGGTCTGATTCTTGTCAAAATTGCTGCACCCATGAGTTCAGCTATTGTTATTGTTCATCTGTTTAACAATAAAGAGGATTCAGATGCCCACAGAGAGGAAAGAAAACAGGATCTTGCCCCAAGCTATCCTGAGGCACTTATGGAAAGTGTGAAGGCCTATTTCCACAACGAATGTGTTAGTATACATTTTCAGACTAAAAAAGTCAGAAAGGTCTGAAAGATCAGAAAGGAAATAAAGAAAGATTCTTTTTCGCCTGAAATTTCCTTGTGTAAGTAGTATAGGCTCACGGCTCAGTGTGCAAATTGTAGTTTGGCGTGAAAAGGAAGCAGTGTGCTTACAGTCATATTCACAGGGAATAGGCCTAGAGCCGAAATTAATCACGATTCATATCTTGTTGTATATATAACTGCCTTAACTATTCATAACAATGACTATAAAATTACTTTCGGGGGGGGAAAGAAGACTATATCTAAAAGGAAAAAATGCCCATGGGAGAAAATATAAAATAATCTGAAATTAGAGAAAAACTGAAAGATTTACATCTCTGAGTTTTTAAGCAAGATATTCTCGGTAAACTCTTCATAAAGAAATTATCTTCCCTTCTTAGATAGAAATTTCATTTGCATTGACCCATTATCACTGGACTCACTCAAAGAGACATTTCCATGAAACATACATGTGTGAAATATCAAAAATTTCATTGTGAAACCTTTGTCTCAGGGCAGTTAGATCTAGCAGCTATCTTATCAAATCAGATGTAGACATGATATCTTTGACATCAAGTAGGAAATTACAATTCTGTCTCAGTTTGTAAGCTTATTGACATAAAAAAAAATTAAATGATACTACCCGCAACACTTAAATAAAAGGATTTCTTTCACCTTCAAACACCTACTTTTTAGTCCGAATATAAGAAGCGTCTTAGAAAAGAGTCCAAACAGTCTCTTCCTGAATTGAATTCCATCGTTGAACAGGGAAAAGTCCCTTTCCACACCTCTCCCTGGCCGTGTTTGGTCCCTGGTTCCTTTGCCAGCCTTGAAATTATTGCATTGGATAAATGTGGCCAAAAAGGAAGAGTGGGGCAGCCAGTCCAAAGAACATGTGCGATGCAAATGTATTGCTCCATATAAGAAAACCTGGGAAAACAATGCAGAAACAAATGCTATTTACAAAAACAAAACAATCGCCAAAAATAAAAGCACAACAAAAACAAACAAAAAGTTACAATCAGTCATATACATAAAAATTGCTAAATAATAATATGTGGGATTGTTTTTGTTTTGTTTTTTTAATACTACACTGGCATTAACATAAAGAATAATAAAGATAAAGAGAGAAAAAACATGAGGTGTGAAGAAAGACAGAGTTATGACAAGGACAAAAAAAATATATATAAATCATCATGTGCACAAACAAAACTTGCAAAAAATCATAGACTTAACACTATTTACAGAACCATGCTTGAGACGAAACTCTGGCACAGTTAAATGCTTACATCCTTATAGTCACACTGATGTTTTCATTACATTGGTCGTTAAATCTAACTTTCACAAAACATTTTCTGAAGAAGCATCTTTTTTTTTGCTCGGAACTTTTAAATTGGATTCAGGAATATAATCTTTCAAAAAGCCTTTCTCTGTTTCTTCTTTAGTTCATTCTTTTTCTTCTTCTTTCCTTTCATCTTCTTCCCTTTCTTTCTCTCTAATTTTTTTACTATACATAGAAAGTCTTCAAGTACCTGGTAGAATGAAACTGTTGAAGTCCCCATACAAGCCAATGAAGGCTGCTTCCATGCGTATGTTAGGTATTGTAGCCTGATGACCAGTTGAGTAGAAAAAAACGGTTGAAAGATAGACAGAAGGACTGCTGCATGCCACGTGTCATTTTGCCAGCTAGAACCTGTCAGATAAAAGGGAGAAGTTATCACAGACAAATAAAACCATTTGATACATAACTGCAATTTTGAATTTAACCTTTGAAAAACAAATGTGGTATAAATAGAAAGTGGTTATTAGTATTCAAAAGAAGACAAATGAATAAAAGATAAGCCTATTTAAGTTTTACTCATCACATGCCTTCAAACAAAATTTGTGGCACAAACAAACAACACTATTAGGATTAATATCTTCTTATTAATTATTTTCTCTCTTTCCCATGACTTCAACCTAGCCAGCCTGAGTACATCATCAGTTTAGCTTCCATTGCCTAAGTAGTAAATTGTAATGAATTAAGAAAGGATAACGGTCGTGTGGAGTGGTTTAAAAAAAGTAGTCAATTTTCACTAAAAACAAATGTGTATCATAAGATACAAGTAAATTGTAAATAAATAAAATGCATAATAATATGTATATTGTATTTGTATAATCATAGCAAGATCATAGCAATGTGAATGTGATTCAAACAGGATTTATAGTATGAATGCTGCATTGCAACTTTGTTCATTTCATGTCTCTGTGTTTGATATGTTTGATTTGATTTACCCATATCCACAACTAAGGTAATCTCAGGGTTTTTGGTAGAATTTTTAATTTTGCCCAGACTGCCCTGTAAACAGCCAAGGGATCTTTAATGTGCACAGAGTTTTGTGATCTGTACACGGGACCTCCTTTTTATCATCTGTCTCTAATGGGACTAGGTGTCGATCCACCAACCTGGACCGGGGGGGGGGGGGGGGGGCATTTGCTAGACAAAAACTAGAGAAAATTTGTTCAACTGTTGGTGGGGCTCGAACCCGCTACCTTTTGGTTGAGAGGCCGACACCTTGCCTACCGAGTCCCAACTAAAAACAAACAAACAAAAAAGACTAAAACCTCATAACTAATAAAAATGCTTCAAAAGCTCACTTTCAATTTTAAACAAGACTTTTTTTTCTCCTTTTTTAACCCACAGATGAACTCCCAAAAAATCTATGTAACAGCTGACCCACATGGCTTCATAAGAGGCAAGCACCATATTAAAATGATGCTAAGAAAGAACAGAACAGATCCATTGGAAATAGTGAAATGAACAGAAAAAGCCCTTTTGTAAATGATGGGAAAAGAAATTAATCTTGAAAGGGAGTAAAAACAAACCCAAATGAAAAGGTAAAAGAAACAGCGAGAGTGGAAGACATTGAATTCATAGACAGCATTGGTAAAGATGGAAGAAAACATAAAGGAGTTTTTCAAAGCCAATGTAGGCATAATATAGAAATGTTTTTACGAAATAATGGCATATGATGATGATATGAAAGAGGCAATTTTGTGTATGTGTATGAGAAATATTCGTGACCACTTCCACTATTTGTGGGGATATCATGGTGAATTCAGTGAAAGACTGAAAGGAAGAAATAGAATCCACCTGCAGCGGCTGTCATATAAATGCGTTAAAAGACACAATTCTTCAAAGAAAATTTAGCACTTTGAAAAATCAACAATAACATATTTCGACAAATAACAAAACTCCTTTGTACCAGTTTTTGTCATATCAGCCCCACTTGACACAGGCATCTTTAAAAGCAATGAAATGTATTCTACTGTGAACTATTTCATCCCTGGCACACACTACATACCCTTATCGTCACTGTGTCCTTGCTTTTGTTTACTCAGGATGGTAGCAGAATACAATTCCAGTGCAAAGTAAAATGAAACGATTGCACACAGCATACTGGGTGCTACACCATCGTTCAAGAGAAGGCAGAGCAGCAAAGTGATTACAAGACACAAGGCTACCATACTGGCCGAATAGACTGAACCCAGGCCGTAAACCATGGGTG
Source organism: Doris montereyensis (assembly GCA_037039925.1). Taxonomy (NCBI): domain Eukaryota; kingdom Metazoa; phylum Mollusca; class Gastropoda; order Nudibranchia; family Dorididae; genus Doris; species Doris montereyensis. The sequence continues at coordinate 38,652 of JAXRKP010001463.1, read as the reverse complement.
GTTTCTCTTGCACATCTTGGGTCATTTGAAGTTTTATCTGGTTGTAAACGCTGGGTATGGTCCCTTGGTGAAAAAAAACCCAAACAATTGATACAAATGATAAAAACATTTATCAGCCACATTAATGACTGTCTTAAATAAAAGCAAAAAGCATTGGATTAAGAAATAAAGAGAATAGAGGGAACATAAGATGCAAGATAATTTACATGGGTTGGGTGGGGAAAGAATGACATCTGGAAAAAGAAATAGCAACAGGTCTTGAGAATCATTTGAAATCATCAGCGAGTCCAACGATACAACACTCAAGATGACAGAAAATTTTAATTAAGGTGCAAATGGGTACAAGCACTAGCTTTGGAGTAAAAACCTCTGTCAGACTAGCAATAGGGAGATTATTATCACCTGTTCTGCTTTGTGCCCTAGAAACTGGGATAAGCTCCGGCTCTTTGGGCTGTAATGGCTAGAAGGAACATTACTTTACATCTTTAATGAGGTGTGAGATGTATGCTAGGGTATCGAGATACTTTCCCAGTCTAAACACTGCTTAATTAAACAAGTAGACAGAAAAGTCGAAAGACAGATAGATAGTTGGATGCATAGATACAGATATATTTAAAACAACTCAAGTATAAAGTCTAAAAAGTTACCTTTGGATACATCCATGTGAGATTCTTGTTTGGAGGGCAGTACATAAATCAGAAGAGGTGATGACAAGATTGCTATTAGACTCACAATAACGGCCATGTACACAATCTGTGGCATGATTACTTGCTGCCAATTAGGGATATCATCAAGGAAAGCTTGAGGTAAAGTTTGAAATGCCCAGTGGAAGGCGGTAAAAATGGCAGCAATAGTTGGAGCATAGGAGAGACAGACAACGGATGCCCTAATCCCATTGAAATTACCATAATATTTCAACCAGTACCTGGTAATATAGACGATAGCGCCAAGGCAAAAGGTACTGAGCAAATAGCGTTGATTTCTTGGGGCATTTGCCAAATTAGAAAGTGGTATGGAGAAGAATGAATCCTTGCATCCTTGTTGCTCTTCACGACAAGCGAAAAAGTTTGATGAAAAGCGAAGGAAGAGAGAACAGATGAAGAAAAAATGATTGCAACAAAACTAGGCTCTGTCAAATACTGTAAAATATTAAAAGAAGATTTGGGCTTTTCAAACCTTATTCATCAATGGCTTTGGCGCATTAGGTTTGGAGGGATGATTAGCTACTGCTATTTTCAGGCATAGGCAAAATAACAGTGATTGTAAGAGAAATTGTGAAATTCTGTCTTCATGTACAACAAAGCTATTTGAGAAGTATAATACAGAGCTGATGGTAACTACGACAGTTGTGGTAAAATTATCAAATGAAAATGTCGGATAAAAACAAGCTATGATTTTGTCCTGACAAGAAATGAAACAAACGGATATGAGTACTAGGGAGATAACAAATGCCATGACAGGTGGAACACTTTCTGGTAATACAAGAATATGAAATGCCAGATAAATGAGGTGGAAAATGGAACCAAAGATGACAAACGGGATAGACAATGGAGAATCATTTGAACTTTCTTCAGATAGTGAAAGGGAGAAGTATAAGGCAAGAACAGCACCTAGAGCCATTGTTGATATTCCAGCAAAAATCAATTTAAGATCAAATTTAGCCCATACATTCTCACACATTTTCCGTGAAATTCTAAGATATGAAATGTAATCTCTTTCCAATGTTAAAAGTCTGTCCAGAGTATCACTTCCTCCTTTTCCAGATGCTACAGCAGACATCAACGCTTGTAAGTCAGTTTCAGATCTTTGAATGCTTTGTTTCAGTGATCTTAGCTCCTCCGAGGAAGATCAGATGCAACTTGTTGATAAGAGTCAAGGTAGGCATCCACTTGATATGCATTCAGTCTTAGGGCCTGGAAATGAACAAAATATGCAATGTGCCTTTAAAATCACTGGCATCAAACAATAAGATGTGAAAGATAAATAAAGAGAGAAAGACAGAATTGAAAAAAATTATCTTCTAAAAGGTATCAGTGAATGTACGATTCTGCGATAAATTAAAAACTCAAATATTTAGATGCAGTATACTGGAAATTATCCTGTCCATCATGGGCAATGATATCAGAGTGAACCAAGGGGAAACAACAAGATAAAAGACAAGTGAAAGAATGAAGGGACAGAAGTAAGGACTTACCAGTGGGTGCTACTTTAACTGCCAAAGTTGAGGAAATGTGGGCAAAATCTTTCTTTCAACACCACACAGTTCATATCATGCATGTCAATTTAAACCTGTCAAAAGGCGGTCTGCTTGTAAGTCACAAAACTTAGATTTCTTACATATACAGAAACCGAGTCAACGTTATTATTGGTACTGCTAATATTTTTTTTATTAAACCAGGTTAATATTTCAGGAAGAAATTTTTGCTTAACAAACCAATTTAAAATTTTGGCCAGTCAGGGAAGAAGAATGCAGAAAGAGCTTCATAAACATGTTCATTTTTTTTTTAATACGACCAAATATCAAAATGAATTGATTATAATAGCTAAAAATAGCTTAAATTTTAGTTCTGAACTGTACAATGTTAAACAAACAAATCAATGAGGGAGGAAAGATCCAAATGTATACATTTTTTTTGTAATGATATTCGGAAAAACAAGAAAAGAATATAATATATATAAGTATGACTAGCCGACATGGCCCGACAATGCTCAGTCAGGTTAATGGATTGTTTTCAAAGTTAAATTTTGTTTAATCTTTTCTACGTCCTTGAGTTGAATAATGCCACAACTGGATTTCTTGGGTGATTTTATTCTAAAAAAATGTGTGTTCTAACTTAAACACGGCTTTAAAACACCTTACAAAAATCGAGAAGGAAACTCATGCCCTGCACAGTATAATGAGAAACTAAAATAATGAAAAAGACAGTTAATTGAAATAATAGTAATGATGATAATAACCAAGACAGTAATAATTATAATAATAATAATGATAATACTAATAATAATATAAAATAATAAAATGTAATGATAATCAAAATATCAACAACAAAAAACACAAAAAAAACAATGGTGTCCTAGGCAGGCATGGGAACCCCCACTGGCTGTGAGTCCAATTCCATCGCCTTAACCGCTGCTTGTTTTTGGCCCTCATGAAATAAAACTTCAAAGTGACTCTTTTATAGATTCAAATCTTTTGGTCATTAATATAGATCTTAAGTGAGTGGATCTAGGGCTATCTATAGATCTGGAGTTAATGATGCCACTCTGAGAGCTACAAGCATAATAATCTCAAAATTGAAGATGATTGACATCGTTGAAGTGTTTTTGGCTGATAAGAAAGAGTTCAGTAACCTCCCTTTGCTTAAAAAACAAAGTAAGTTATCAATACAAAAATTATTGGAATTAACTAATTGGTCGTCATCAAAAATTATACCACTGTTTTAAAGGCCAAAAGGCACTTCTAAGAGGCATTTGTAATCTTCACATAAAATTTTAGCCTAATAGGTTGAGAATTAACCCGTTAGGTCAGATCACATTTTTGTCTTCTTTGTGATAGATATTTAATATAACATACCTTTACTTTGTGGAAAACCTTTTTGACATCATTGGAATCAGTATCCCACCACGGACAGTGACTGAATAATTCTGGGATGACCATGCCTAGGTTAGAAAATGGTACTGGTACACCCAGCAATAGAGCTAACGTTGGTACAAAATCTATCTGCATGACTGTATCATCATACTACGAAGAAGGAAAAAAACAACAAACTAATGGTGAAGTTTAAAGGACTCAAACTTCTTGCAATGACTAAACAGTTTTCATAAGTTATTATGAAGAAAAATAATTAAGAAATGGAATTACAAATAAATAAAACATTTTTACAATCAAAACTAGAGGACATAATATAATATTTATAATTTCTTCTATTTTAAAAATGTATCATTTAAGTATAATTCTTCAATAAACATAATGTTCAGTGTATTCTTGAAAAGAAAAAGAAAAATTAATAAGAGCAAATAAAGAGGAGCTAATTTGAAAATCTTAAAAATGTTAGAACAACTATACGTAAAAACCTGTTGAAGAGGAGTAGGAAGAAAAAAGCTACAACCAACAACAAAAAAACATAAATTGAAGAGTAAAATTTTTTTAAAATTAAAAATATAACCAACAAAAATCAACAAATTTGAACATACTGTCTCTTGAGGAGAGGGGGCCAGTCGGGAAGGACTGTATACAAACATGCCTGCTGTGATTTCATCTTCACTGTCACCGCCATGGTCTCCAGTTCTAGTCATGCCATGGTCTCCCATCACAAATAATATTGTATCATTTTTCATCAAGTTTGTCACACTACTGCATGGGAGAGACAAGTGTTCAAATATGATCATATATGTTGGTCTACCTTTATGAATGTATGCTTTTCAACAGATTGATGATCGTAATAAAAAGTGTATTTTTGGTCATTTACTTTCATGCTTTTCTTTTATTTTATAAATCAAATTATCTTCACAAGAAAAAAGGCATTGTTTTTAATAAATTACAAAAAAAGGCTCTTTTTCAGGCTTTAAAGGCATTTGATTTGACCCTTTTCTAGTAGGCAAAAGAAAAAGAACTAATCACAAAGCATTGTTTCTTGTCATTTTATAAGAACAATTTATTGGGTTTATTCACTACACTAAGAAACCTTGTATCTTGTAAATATCTTCAGATCTAGATGTCTAATAAAAATTATTTTAAAATATTCTCATCTTTTATATAGATCTACATAGTATTGATTTATAGAATCAAATAAAGTCATTTTAAGGAAATCAACATATATTTACAAACCTTATAACTTTGTCCATCTGAGATAGTTTTTCAGCCATTGAAGGGTGATTAGGTCCATATCGATGACCACAATGGTCAACTCCAAGAAAGTGAGCTACAATTACACCCCAATCTCGCTTCTGAATTTCTGGATATAAATGCTTGAGAATTCCTGTATCAACAGTATTTAGATCTTTAACATCAAATGAAGGAAAATCAAAGATTTTCTAAACATATTTGGAAATAAGCCTAGCCAAGTATCATCTCCAAGAAATGTAAGTTTTCTCTTAGCTTTCGTTAACTGGTGGAGCCAATTGTCTTCTGTGACTTCGTAGCTTTGAAGGTTAGAACTAAAATCTACAAACGTTGGTAGACTGCCAGTGGTTAATCCCTTTAACCTTTGCATTGTTGTCGTAGGTGGGTCTGCCATCAACTTATAGAGTCTTGAATGCAATGGTTTTCTTGTTAGTAGATAATCAACGCTTGGAAATTTATTCAAATAAGGAGGGGCCTCAAGGTCTAACGATGAATTAAAGACTAAAAATCATATCTGAGAGCATCTATGATAATTACAATGGCACGTTTGAATCGTCCATGCATCCAGCATCCCTCTACTTCGTGTTTATGTGTGGGGGGATTGACAGTTTCGCAAAATCTGGCTTACACGGACTTTTGGTTTCAACAACTGTCCTGGAAAGCAAAAATCCTTTAAGGAAGACCAAAGCACCAGATAAAAAAACACTAAAGTAACTAAGATAAAAACAGCACAAAATGTCACGCCCCGAGCCATGACACTGACAGCAATTGAATTGTTGGGATGCCTGAGACTGTACCGAGGTCCACTGGATCAAGAGAAATATCAGACCCTTGGATTGAAAAGTGAGCTACCTTTTCTACATTGTAGATCTAGAATCTAGATCTAGATCTATCTAGCCTCTGGATCAATACAAGATGTCAAAATCAAAAAAGGTTTGATATCAGAGAAATCTACCGATAATCATAATCCATCCTGTATTGTCTTTCTTACATTCAGATCTCAGCAGAAGCTTTGCATAATATCATATAGTCTATGCATACAAGTTTGTTTTTTTTTCTCGGGTTTTTTTGTGTTATTACAACAAAAGACCCTTAGCTTGACTAGTGTTGACGGAGAATATTCACAACCTCAACCATTGAATCAGGCCTTGCAGAAGGTTCTAGATCTGGATCTTAATAATTCAATGTCATACTAGGATTATTAAACTAGACTTGAACTTGATTTAAGACTTGATAAAAACTCAATCTGCAGATAGTAAGGAGCTTTTAAGCTCTGTGAGTATGACTGTCAGTCTGCCGGCAAAGTTGACAGTTGAAAGTGAAAGTACCCCTGTCTACCGTGCCGGCTACTGCTACGGCTTGGGAGACTGAGAGGGTATCGGTTTAGACATTGTTCTTAACTGAATGTATTCATCCATGTCCACTATAATACCCCGCAGGGGTATGGGAACCAAAGGCTAGGGGCATGGGACTTGATTTTTGTGTGCTAATATTCATTTCATTTATTTCGACAGTCAAGTGAAGGGGATATGGGGAACACATTTCAAACGGTGAAGAACACCTAGCTTAGAATTAGATGTTCGATTACACACTCCAGACTTCATTCGACTACCAAACGAAAGTTAGATTAAAATCTCATAATAATTAATAATAAAATTGTTATTGTTACGGCTACATGCAAACCGAGATCCGTCGTTGTGCTCTTTGAGAAAGACACTTAACATGCATTTCCCCACTCAACCAATGTACAAATGGGCACAAACACTAGCTTGGGAGTCAAATCTGCGTCAAATTAACGTCTTGTCCAGTAAGTGATCCTTATCACTTGTTCCGCTTCACCCTATTGAAACCGGTATACGCTCCGACTCCATTGGCCGTAACGACCTTGATGGAATTTTACTTTTTAAATTTACATGCATGATGCATGCAAAGGTTGGACCTAGCAACACTTTTTCCAAGCTGTAAATTATTAAGTTCTCAGTGTCTCAAGTGTTAATAAATGCGTAAAAGCTATTATCTAAATCGAGGTGTATAAATAGGCATATATAACCAGTTGGGTTTTTTCAGGAATAGCAGCGGCAGAAGCAACAGTAACAGCAGCAACGACACAAAAAGCAGCAGTAGTAGTAGTAATAGTAGTAGTAATAGTAGTAGTAGTAGTAGTAGTAGTAGTAGTAGTAGTAGTAGTAGTAGTAGTAGTAGTAGTAGTAGTAGTAATAGTAGTAGAAGTAATAATAGTAATAGTAACAGCAGTAGTAGCAGTAGTAGTTGTTGTTGTTGTAGCAGCAGCAGTAATACTAGTAGTAGGAGAAGTACCCTAGTAGGAGAAGGAGGGAGGAGGCAATACAATACTGGTAACAGCAGCAGTGGTAGTAGTAGTAGTAGTAGTAGTAGTAGTAGTAGTAGTAGTAGTAGTAGTAGTAGTAGTAGTAGTAGTAGCAGTAGTTGTTGTTGTAGTAGTAGTAGTAGTAGTAGTAGTAGTAGTAGTAGTAGTAGTAGTAGTAGTAGTAAGTAGTAGTAGTAGTTTTGTAGTAGTTGTAGTAACAGTAGTAGTAGTTTCTTTCTTTATCAGCTCCAATTCTACCTTTCGGTCTATGGGTTCAGATGCCCGAAATGATCTTTCTCCATGATGCCATGTCCGGGCATTTCCTGTTTCCTTCCAAAAAAGTTAAGTTTCTATGCTTTAATGCCTCTTTTATACCTCTTCCCACTTTCTCCGAGGTCTGTCTTTTGACCTTTTACCTTGGACTTTAGCACTGTATACTGATTTAGCTATTATATTGTCATTCATTCTGTTTACATGCCCAGACAATCTCAAGTGATTTATTTCTATCTTAGTTTGTATGCTGTCTGCTTTGGTTTGATCTCTTATTGTTGTGTTTCTGATTTTGTCTCTTTTAGTTTTCCCTACTACTCTTCTTAGGTGTTTCATTTCAGCTGCTTGTACTCTACAGTATTCTCTGCTGTCTACGGTCCAGGTTTCACTGCCATAGAGGAGAGTATGATAATAAACTGTGTTGTATACTGCCATTTTGGTTTTTGTTGACAATTCTCGTTTACCTGTAAATGCCTTTCCTAGATAGTTATATATTGCATTTGCCTTTTGGATTCTCTGGCTGATTTCTTCTTTTAGTTTTCCCTCCGAGTTATCATTACTCCTAGATAATTGTAGCTTTGAACCTGTTCTAAATTCTCCTGGCCAATTTAAGATTTTGTGTTTTAGCTTCCCTGGTTACTAGCATTGTTTTGGTTTTCTTTGCATTTAATCTCAATCTCATTCCTCTTTTATGTAGTTCATTGTTTATCCTGTTGATATTCGACTGAAGGTCACTTTCTGATTTTCCAAACAGAACTAAATTATCGGCAAATGAAATCATTGATACATTTACCGGTTTGAGCTTCCACATACCTACATCCATTTTCTTCATGTTTGATGATGCCTTTGCGACTGAATCCATAAATGTGATAAACAAAAGAGGATTAAGGAAACAACCCTGTCTTACTCCTATATCTACACCAAATTTATCAGATACATTTCCAGCTACCATCACTGTACATGTTGGTTTATTGTAAAAATTGTAATGGCTTCTATTAAATTTTGCTGTACATTGTGTTCTTTTAAAGAATGCCATAGTTCTTCCATCATCATAGTATCAAATGCATGGTCTAAGTCAATAAAACACATGTGCAAGTCAATGTTTCTCTCACGGAATTTTTCTATTATTTGTCTAATTGTAAATTTGTGGTCTTGTACACTTCTTCCTGGTCTAAATCCACTCTGATGTTCTTCAATCTGATCCTCTACTTTTTCCCTAGTCTCATTTCCAGTATCCTGACATATACTTTACCTGAAACCCTAAGTAGTGATACCCCTCTATAGTTTGAGCATTCCATAGTTGATCCTTTCTTGTGTATTGGTACTACTGTTCCCTTTTTCCAGTCGTCTGACACCTGTTTGGACTTCCATGCGTGTTGGCTCATTGCATGTAGTAGTTTGTCTGCCTCTTTCCCTTGGTTTTTAATCATTTCTGGATAAACTTGATCTGCTCTTGGGGCCTTTTCTTATTTCACCTTTCTTTATAGCTGTTTGGATTTCTTCCTTTGATATATCTACATCTTCAGCTGTCTCTTCTAGATAACTTGTTACTCTTACTAATTGATATTTACTCATTGTTTCATACATTCTGGAGGGATTATGTAATTGTTGAAAATGCTTTCTCCATGTTTCCATGATTTTGCTGTCTTCTTTTATTATTTCTCGTTTGGCGTTTTTAATTTGTCGTATTGGGCATGTTTTGGTCTTTCTCATGCCCTTCATTGTCCCACAGAACAGCTTTTGATTTCATTGTAAGCTTTCTTGGAGTCTTTGTCCAAACTCTTCCTATGTTTTGCTTTCCTCACTTCCTCTTTGGCGATAGTTCTTTGACTCACTTAATCTATCCTATCCTCTGGCCTCTTTTTGTTTGCAAGTATTTTTTTCCAGGCATCCTTCGTTTCTTTGATCTTAGTCTTAACATTATCATTCCACCATGCTGTTCTTTTCCTATCTCCTTTAATTTGTTTCCTACAACAGACCTCTTCAGTACAACTGAGGAGTGTTTCTTTATACATTTGCCAATTTTATTATATTGTGCTATCATTCAGATCCATTTGCCTTTCACTGATAAATCTTTTTATCTTAGATTGGTATATCTGTTTTACTATTGGTTTATCTAGTTCCTCTATTTTGAGTTTTGTAGCTTTCTTCTCTTTCCTTTTCTGTTTGTTTCCTTCAGTCAATAATCTCATTTTAGCAATCACTAGGTGATGATCACTAAATCTTTTGCTCCTCTTTTTACTCTTTCATCCCATCTACTGTAAAAAAAGGAGCTGCTAACTATTGTGTAGTCTATCATTGACTTTTCACATCTGTTTCATTTACTCTTGTATATTTGTGGATATCGTTATGAGGAAATAAGGTGTTGGCTATTTTCATGTTATTCTTTGGCTAACTCAATTTGGAGAAGTTGTTGTCTGGCCTTGAGGCCCCGTACCAGGCTTTGTTATTTTCTGTCAAGGTTAACTCCCTAGCCTTTGATATTTCAAGACCAGCCTGCAAGGCAACCGGTTGTTATTTTCAGTCAGGGTTAACTCCTTAGCTTTTGGTTGAGCAAGACCGACCTGCAATGCAGCATGTTGTTTTCTGCCAGGGTTAACTCCTTAGCCTTTGGTCAGCCAAGACCCGCCTGCAAGGCAGCAGGAGACTCGTGGAGTGTGGGATCGTTTACTTCCCGTACAGGTGCTTACCTGTCCACTGCCCGGAGTAGTAGTTGTACCGATAGTAAGTAGCAGTAGCAGTAGTATTAGTAGTATCAGTATTATTATTATTATTATTAGTAGTAGTATTAGTATTAGTAGTATTAGTAGTTAGTAGTAGTAGTAGTAGTAAGTAGTAGTAGTAGTAGTAGTAGCAGCATGTAGTAGTAGTAGTAGTAGTAGTAGTAGTAGTAGTAGTAGTAGTAGTAACAGTAGTAGTACATGTAGTAGTAGTAGCAGCATTCGTAGTAGTAGTAGTAGTAGCAGTAGTAAGTAGTAGTAGTAGTAGTAGTAATAGTAGTAGTAGTAGTAGTAGTAGTAGTAGTATTCGTAAGTAGTACTAGTAGTAGTAGTAGTAGTAGTAGTAGCAGTAGTAGTAGTAGTAGTAGCAGTAGTAGTAGTAGCAGTAGTAGTAGTAGTAGTAGTAGTAGTAGTAGTAGTAGTAGTAGTAGTAGTAGTAGTAAGTAGTAATAGTAGTAGTAGTAGTAATGGTAGAAGGAGTGGGAGTAATAGTAGCAGTAGTTAAGTAGTAGTATCGGGCTACATTCTTTTGCTCTTTCTCAATTTTTTGTGTATAGATCTGTTGATATGGATCTCAGACACAGCTACTATAATCGAAGACCGGTTTAATAAGACTTTGTAGCACTTCTCTTTTATACTTTTAGGACAACTGTAAAGGTTTCTGTTAAGGAGTACCCAAAATGCCATTTGCTTAATACAATTCGGCGTAGTGATTTATTATGTTATTCCTTCCATTGTAATTTAGTGTCAATTGTAACTTATAGGCATTTTGTACTGTTAGTTATGTTTAGTTTTTGGGCTGTGTATGTAATAGCATGAGCTGACTATCTTAACTATTTTATAATAACTGACCAACTCAATTCTTGAGTATTACTGTCAGCGCACTTTAATAATTAATGTAGCCTGTTTCACAGCTTCATTTTTTAGTCTAAATCCTTGTAGGATATCTGTTACGATGCTATGTTTATCTAGGTGATCCCTTTTGTTACTTGATCTATGTATTATGTGATCCAATAGCGTCCACGTTACTGAAGTCAGAGAAACAGGTCTGACATTTTCTGCTTTTTGGTCTATCTCCCTTTTAAATAAAAATACAGAAATTGAAGTGATGTGGTTCACTTCATCAGACACCTTCTGTTTTTCTAGAATAACAAGTCCCTAAAATGATGTTTTACTTAAATGTATACAACGGCTTGTTTCGACCACTCGACTTTTGATTTAAAAGGGAATCACCCACGGGGCATACATTTTGATATCCATGTTCACAATATGTGTGAAGCGCACTGCATATTGTTTTGTATTTAGATTTAGTGATGGATATATTATGTCAAATGCGCTTACAAGTGCATAAATCGTTCCATAGCCGATTGTCTAAATTACTGATCTGTAAAATGAAGGTTAAGAGCCTGATTTGAGTAGGTAGTGTAAGTTTTTATCAAGGGACATTTTGTTCTTGAGCAAGTGTGCTGACAAAATTTCAGTCTTTTCTCAAGAATGCATTAAAAAAAAGCTTTTCAATCTTCAACAATCGTCGGTTACGAACGAAAATTTGACTCGACACCGTACGTCGAAGGTAAGCTCGAGTAAAAAACAACGGCTGTGACTTCATCGCGTCATCGCTCACCGTTTGATTAGCAGTGTCTCTCGTTTTCCTGTCTGTTTTAGGCCTACCGAGAATTAGACCTGTTCTTACTAGGCTACCATTTCTATCCAGTTCAAAACATATTCTAGATTACGAATATCACAAAGACACTTTGATTTAGATCCAGTTTCCAAATTTCAACGATGGATCCCGATCAAGAGGTCAGAACTTCAACTCCATGCGAGACTGTAAAGGAAGAAGATGAAGATTCCCCCAAGAGGTAGAAATCTAGAATGATGATAGAATCTATCTCCAAAGATCTAGAATCTAGGTGTAGATCTAGATTCTAGATGTAGATTCTAATTTTAACCAGCATTGGTATAAGACTAGAATTGCAATTTAATCCTCACTGTGACCATTATGAATTATAATAAATGATTAGAATCTAACTAGATCTAGATCTATTTATATTCTATATATATATGTAGTGGTTTATCTGCCTCTCCCTTGGTTTTTAATCATTTCTGGATAAACTTGATCTGCTCCTGGGCTTTTCTTAATTTCACTTTTTTTATATCTGTTTGAAGTTCTTCCATTGAGATATCTACATCTTCAGCTGCCTTCTCTGGATCACTTGTTACTCTTACTAATTGATCTGTACTCCTTGGTTTCATATGTTCTGGAGGGTTAAATGTAATTGTTGAAAATGCTTTCTACATGTTTCCATGATTTCAGTCTCCTTACATTATTTCTCCTTTGGCATTCTTAATTTGTGTCTAGTATTGGTACTCGGATTGGGGACATACATGCTCTTGATTTATAAACACTCTCTCTCTCTTTGGGGACTCTCTCTCTCTCTCTCTCTCCCTCTCTGTTGGATTGTGACCTCTGACCCTGATTTGAACTCTTTAAGGGAAGTGTGGCCTAAAAATACTTAAAGCAAACAAAAAATCATTATAAGTATAAAAAAGTCTGTCTGTCTATAAACCTAACATGAATATTGTGACAAAAATCTAATTTTCCCCCTGTGGACTACCTGTCACCATCTCTGCTCCCCAATTGTCTGTCTCTTCCTTCTTAATTTGTCTCTGTCTGCTCTGATTTATAAACTCTCTCTGTCTCTCTCTCTCTCTCTCTCTCTCTCTCTCTCTCTCTCTCTCTCTCTCTCTCTCTCTCTCTCTCTCTCTCTCTCTCTCTCTCTCTCGCTCGTTTCTGTTCATTAATCTTCAAATGGCTTTGTATTGGTCTACCCAAAATGAGTGTTGTGAGTGTTTCTATCATTCTCGGTCCTGTCTCTCTCTGTGTCTCTGTCTCTCTCTCTCTCTGTCTGTCTGTCTGTCTGTCTCTCTCTCTCTCTCTCTCTCTCTCTCTCTCTCTCTCTCTCTCTCTCTCCTCCCTCCCTCTCTCCCTCCCTCCCTCCCCTCCCTCCCTCTGTCTCTCTCTCTCTCTCTCTATGTCTCTCTCTCCCCCTCTCTCTCCCCCCTCTCTCTCTCTCTCTCTCATTCTCTCCTGAGGTTCGCGGTTGCTACTACTTCTATTTCTTTTATGGTCACACATTCATACACGACGACGTCAGCGTGAATGATCTTGCGGAATAACGTGGCAGGATGGGATTGGTAGTAGATATATAACTTAAACTCTACTTGCTGTTAAACTTAATTGAGCAAGGCCATTTTTAGTCATTTCTCACCCTTTTATTTTCATGCTGTAGTTATTCTGGATATAATAAATGTCTGAAATCTAGGTTGAGGTGTAGATTTATCAAACGGACAGACAGCGCTTTCGGAGATAATATTTCTGTTTTCTATGCTTATACATCGAAATCATTTATGTAAACATAACCAGAAATGAGGCTCAAAACTACGACTTTGACAGAAACCGACGTTAATTTTGATAACTAATGCATGTTAAATCCATGTATTTTTTTCCCGTGGAATCCAGACGGATAATGTTATGTAATGAGCACACATTTTATTTGTTCAAATTGAGAACGTGCAGTGATAAAACATTCGTTTTTAAAAATAATTATATTAACTTCTTTTTAGCGTAGAAAGTGTCAATACCCTCACATTTACTTGAAAAAGGGAGAAATCCTGCCGATCTGGATTTAAGATGTTCAATATAATAAAAAACACACACAAAAAAATCAAAGTCAGAGCTATGGTAATAAGTTTTTTATTTCTGATGTCCATATTAAACACACACACACTGAAATTCAGCCCCAATACACCATTCATTGCTTAACTCAATAAGGTTTTTAAAACCCGGCCACATGCTAGAAAACCAGCTGTGCTTAGCCCGCCAAACCCGGCCACCCTCTAACTCTCAGCTTCCCACTGTTCATGCAGGCTGTGGGTAACATATACCTCTTCCCTTTCAAGATGAGATTGGCTTGGCAAACCTTTCTTTGTTACTAAGTGCTATTATTTTTAGAAAGCTGATTGGTCCATTTAACCCTTACATTGCCGAAGTTCGACTATAGTCGAAACTTCCGGTTGTCATTTGTATTGCTGACTTCAACTGTGGTCGAAACTTGACCTGCTCCGCTAAAAAGGCTGAATATAAAATAAAACAAAGTAAATTTTTATTTAGAGTAGTTTCCCGTCCATCATAATAGACTGCTGCTACTGCAGGATTTTTTTTCCATCAAAATTTTCCAATTTGACCCGGATTTGACCTATTTTTCCAACTTGTTTACATCAGCAACCTAGAAATCTTATGCACTGTTATTAATCTGATTTTGACGAGGCTAGAGTTGAAGATAGTGATGATCCATGGTGCAGCAAATATGATAGAGGTGTTGAAGGGCTTATTGACTCTGACAGTGACAACGAAGTGTATGAGGTTCTTCGGAAAGAGCACAAGTAAAAAGAGGGTGTGGCACTGTTGACGCTAGTGCCTTGTGCTGGGAATATTTGAAAATTAGAGACATATACGACACATAACCACAGAAAACACAAGAATAGAAGACTTTGACTTACTGAGACAGGACAGCTCAGCAAAATAAAAAAAAAATTCTTGATTACTGTTTTCATGTCATTTTGTGTATTTTTTTCTTAATTTACAATTTTTGTGTTTGTCATGCAACATGAATAATTGTATTTTTTTCACATTATTGTTCAATTCTCCCTGTTCTCTGTCTTTTTTACACTACAACACAACCCACAAATGATAATTAGCACATAATATGCTTCAAAACGGTTTATTTTGTGACCATAAACTGTCATTTTCACCCAAAAAACATAAATTGTCAAAATCCAAGATGGCTGCCATAATCACATGACCTCATTTGCATACGTTGAATTGTTATTCTTGTATCACAATATATCATTTTTAGTATGTCCTGAAAGTTTCAATTGAATATCTATTGTAGTTTAGAAATGATAATTTTTCCCTGATAAGTCACTTCTAAGGATTTCACCCAAAATTCGTGGCAATGGTAAAGACATCCGGTGTAAAATGGGTAGCAAGGTAAGGTTTAAGCCTCTTTCTGACACTCAAGGTCATGACCCCATGTAATAGCGAAGCCCGTCATTGATCATATTTTGCTACTGTACTGCCTTTGTTCAACACACATTTTATTGTGCTGCTTCAATTGGCGACGTTTTCTGTGTTTTCTGCTTTTGCTTTTATCTTTAGCTAAAATTATTTGAGTTTTACACAATTGAAAACAAGTTACACCTAAGTATTTCTGTATCGTAAAATTCTTATTTCTCATCTGATTTTGATGGGACTTGACTGGAATTGTTCTGATCGAAGATAGAGGTAATTCATTTCTATTTTAGACTAATTTATTTCTACTGGCGAAATGAATTCCATGATTTTGTACTAGACGGATTTAGTACCCAGAAAGGCATGAACTTTTGCAGGATGCAATGCGTCTCGCTTTGCTGGTTTCAACTCCTCTAGGGCCATCTAGATATTAGAACCGCTTTCTGTTTGGCCAGACTGCCCAAGAGGTGCTCTATCTCAGGTAATCTGAAATATCAAACAACGCCGACAGGTTTACAGCAATTGTTCATCATAAAGATTTTGTAGATAGAATTACATTTTACAAACTACATTAATTTATAAAAGATCTTCATTTTGCGCTTCAGGAAAGTTTTTTTAGACACTTTATTTTAACTTTCAAAATGTTACCAAGATCGGGAAATTAAGAAAAAGAATAACAAAGATACAAACACTTTCCAAATCCTTCGAAATATGTGTGTAAAATCTATAAACTTTCAACCATTTTTGATGAATCGAAGATGAACTTCAAACGTTCTAGTGCAATAGGCACGATAGAAGAACTGCAAACCTAATTCAGTAAAATTTAAAACATTTAAAAACTTTTGACAAATTTCTGTACATCATCACTGCCATTGTACTGAAATCGTGGCTATTTCTACGTCAGTAATTGGCTCAAGAGCGTTAGGTGATTATTCAGATCTCCGGCTATGGGCGATTTGCTGATTTAAAGGTTAAAGCAAAAAAGTTTTTCAATGCTCAGGACAGAATGTACATCTTGTGAAGTAACCCTGAGGGCAAAGCTACTAGTTTCTAGTATCAATATATGACATCCATACTGCTTTATGTAGCAGAGACGTGGCAGATCAGTGAATGAATGCTCTGCTCCAAAAGCAAACTATATAACTTTCATAAATGGCTGTTTGAGGCAAATTATTCAAATTTATTGGCCTAAACCAACAGGAATAAGGAATTCTGTAGTAAAATGTTGTCCATTTTGTTTCCTTACAGGACAAGAAAATTGTTGAGAAAAGAGAAGAAGAAAAGTTGAAGTCCAAATATCCCAGTTTGGCAAGGGGTGGCGGTGGTTCTGCTCTTTTGAACAAGAGATTACAGAAAGGAGGTGTAAGTAATTTTTTTTTATGAGGTCCCTTTAACTCTGTGTATTTTATAGGCCTATTATATTGTGGGTTATGATCTTGTTTTTTTTGTTTGATTTGTATGATATTTTCTTTTTTCTTTCCTTGTTTTCGTTTTTTTTTTTTAAAGAATGTTGACATATTGGGAACTAATTTTATACCAATCTGAATTTTTAAGTGATGAATAACCATAAAATTACAGGATCACAGTGTTGGTGAAACTGATTGGAACTAATCAGGTGTGTAGTGCTTCATACAAATTCTGAATACCTCAGTTGCAGTTGTAATGATGTCCTTGGGGAAGCAGAGAAAAGATCACTACATCCATAGTTCAATACCATTGACTACAGATTCAGGGGACATAAGCACTCTGTACAGTAAATGTACTGGAAATAATAAAGAGCAACATCGGGTGCAAAGAAATTAGTCACATCTCTCTCTCTAGCTCTGTCTGTTTGTCTGTCTTCGTCTCTGTCTCTGTATGTTTCTGTCTGCTTTTTTAGAGAAACATAAACATGTAATTACGTGGGATCTGATGCCTATGTGTACTGTCGGTAAGCTACAGTAACAGTGATGTTGTAGACTACCAATGCTGCACTCCAGCTAACCCCTATCCTCTTTTGCAAGATGGACTGATGATTTTATTTATCCCACCCCCTCTCACTTTCAGTTGTGCGTACGTGTACGCAGTATGCACTACATCACTTAGATAATAGATGCCTGCATGATGTACAATGTATTGTTATAATAATAATCAGGTCATTACAATTGTCTTCACAACAAATCGAGTCGATTTTAATACTACTCAGATGTGTTGTAGATCTATATTTTTTTATTCAAATCCATTAACAGTCAAAACTGTGATTTAGAAATTAGCTTGACATGGAATACAGAGTGGATGAACCATTTCTGCTGATTACAAAAGTAGGAAGTTACATACGAAGATACAAATTATTAAAAAACAGCGGCCATTTGGCAGATTTTTGTAGAATAACTAAAAAAAATATTGTAACTTTCTCTGAGGGCTCATTGTAACATTTGTAAATTATTATCTCCATGATCATCCATTAATCAGGGTGCACCTGTTGATACACTATATACAGTGTATATTATAATCACACAGCCAGAGGAGGCAAGAAGTTGATGCAGAAAAATATATCGGCACTGAAATATCAAAAGATCTAAAATGGAAAAATCATATCACATACATGTCTACCAAGGCAAATAAAATAAGCTCATTCATCTGGCGTTATCTAAAATAATATCCGATCCCTATACAATTATACTGCTGCAAAACTCTAGTCCGGCCTATATTAGAATATGTCAGTGTAGTGTGGGTTCCGAGTCAGACGAACCTTTGCCAACCAAGTTGAAGCAGTGCAAAGAGAATATCAAGGCGTATATTGAACGCCTTTCGCCTCATACAAGTGTTTCGTCCCTTGTTCAGAAACTTGGCCTCAAACCACTGGATACAAGAAGAAACAGAAACAAGAGGACAACATTGTTTAAGATAATGAGCAACATGATTGACGTCTCCTTGCCGGACTCCATCACACGTGCCACAGCAAACACCAGAGGGCACAGCAGGAAATTCATTGTCCCCAAATCAAGAATAGAGGCGCATATCAACTCCTTCTTTCCTTCTACTTTTCATCTGTGGAATAGTCTGCCTCCTGAAGCCGTAGATACCAGTACTCTGTCAGACTAACTCTGTCTTTAACAATTGAAATGATGCGTTCCCCACTGTTTTGACACATTTTATCTGTATTTGTAATAATTGCAGTACTGTGCATAGATGTGATCAACCTTTTTAAGATGGTACAATGTAGACCTGTCCTCAACCATATGAGGTTTCTTCTTCCCGAAGAAGAAGAAGGTGTGTTCAGGCCTAGTCCTGAAATGATTTAAATGTCATCACATGCGTTTGGACAACAAGACATTAATATCATTGTTTTTAATGAAGTTTACTTGTGGTATACATACATTTCATTGGATGGTTTTGTGCTTTAATACTGGAAAACAGAGAGAGAGAGGGTGGAGAAAGGAACAAAAAGAATGTTGAGAAAAAGTAAAGCGGTATGAAGTGAGAAAACGAGAGAGAGAGAGAGAGAGAGAGAGAGAGAGAGAGAGAGAGAGAGAGAGAGAGAGAGAGAGAGAGAGAGAGAGAGAGAGAGAGAGAGAGAGAGAGAGAGAGAGAGAGAGAGAGAGAGAGAGAGAGAGAGAGAGAGAGAGAGGAGAGAGAGAGGGAGAGAGAGAGGAGAGAGAGAGGGAGGGAGGGAGGGAGGAGGGAGGGAGGGAGGAGGAGGGAGAGGAGGGGAGGGAGGGAGGGAGGGAGGGAGGGAGAGAGAGAGAGAGAGAGAGAGAGAGAGGGAGAGAGAGTTAATGTTTGTTTTCTTGGTCAAATAATGTTTTTATCTTTCCCATTATTTTCTATATTGAAATTAATATTTTATTGAACTAAACTCAAATGGTGTATTTGATGTGTTATTATGTTGTGCTCCATGTAATGCTTGCATGTATTTGACACAGTACACAAAGTGGTGCAATGATAAATGATAATAATAATTATAAATTATTAAAGCATAATAATGTAAGCAAGACATATCTACAGCATGGCAGTCAGTGAAATAACCAGGGGTGAAAAACTGATTTCTAGCAATGTTGCTTGAGGGGGAGGATTTTATCGCTGTATTTCCAATATAAAACCTGCTAAGCAACACACTTTCGATTAGATATGACATTTTTGCCATACATTTTTTTATTCAGAAGTTTAAAGGGATATTAATTTGTGGTACTGGGTTGAAACTCTTTCCTCAATCCATTATACCAAATATTGAAATAATCAGTTTTTTGCCTATGATTTAACATTCACCTTTCCATACCTAACAGATCTCCTCTCTTCCAGTGATACATTACTAATAATAAAGGAGTAAAATATGAACCATTACAGCATTTGATTTGAGCCAAAAATTGATAAAATGTTAGTTGACTTTCCATGCATTTCACAAGCCACAAAGGGATGTTTTCCTCAGTGTTGTAATGATGAAAGATATTCAATAGGTTTGAGATTATTATAAACAAATTTTGTCATATGATAAGTAAACTGATTTTGATATACAATAAATTGTGCGCAAGGATTTCTCTTATTTTGATACGTGTTATTTTGAGCCACATTTGAGATGTATTCTCAGTCTGCCAAACCATTCTGGATTGGATGGGGAGGGATGGTTTGTTATATTGTCTCATTTTTATTCCATGTTTATTGTTAAACATCTGTGTTTGTTGTGGGCTTGATGTTGTCTCATATGTTTTGCCCTGTTATTTCTGATTTTTTAAAGATTAAGTTTTCTTTCATTACAGCAAAAATATTTTGACTCTGGTGATTACGCCATGGCAAAAGCGAAATTGAGTGCCAAACAGAAGCCACCCCTCCACCTGAGAAGATAATTTCAGACGAGGCTGTGGGAGAGACGATTCCAACTCCAGAAAATATCCAAGCCAGAAAGCCATCTTTGGTCACAAGCAAACTGGCATCAGGGCAATTGTTAGGATGAAAGGCCTTTTCTCTCTCCTTTTTTTGTGAATCTTCGTTGTGTATAAAAACTTACACATCAATTTTTTTTTTATTGGACAAGACTATCAGGAATGTGTTGTCATCTTGTAGAGAAAGTATGAGTGTCAGATGATTGATGCTAATGGTAAATTTGTGATAGTGATGATGAAAGGGTTGGGAGGGAAAAGAGGTGCCATGGTTTTAGATTGTTGCAAAACTATTGTTATAACAAAACCAAGACAAAACAGAACACAAAGTAACACAAAAAAACAACAACCTATGTGATATAACAATCTGGCAAATTATCAAATATATACATAAACATGGCAACTTGTTTCTACAATACAAATATATAAACCAAGCCATCAAAACAGAACACTTCAATAGAAGAAATGAGTGACATACATGCTAGGAATCATTGAAAAAGATTGATCCATCATGCAATCTTCACACCATACATAACAGATACTAAGCATCAATGTTAGATAATTAGTCAATGTCATTCAGCAAACAATAATCATGGGAAGTGGGGAGGATACAAGATTTCAAGTTGCCAATATGAAATCAAACAGGTCTGAAATTCATTCGTCTAGTAGCATCAAATTCAGCGCTGGCAGAATTTTTTAATGTGAATAATGAAAGCAATTACAGATGGTTTTTATTCTGTTGACTGTCCAAAGATCTATATTGGTGTGTTTTTCAATGTAAATCATACTTTTCATTTCATATCTTTCACGGACAATATAATGTGTGCCCAAACAAAATTCCTCATATGCTTTGTCTGTGACCTGTGCTGTGAGTCTTGATTGACTTTGGAATTCAGAAAGTTGTTAGATTTCTCATCAGATCAGAGCTACATTCTGTGGAGCAAAGTTGTACTTGAGAAAGACTTGTTTTTATCTTTTTCATCAATACATTTCCTCCATGTCCTGTTCCATACTGACAATTGAAAATGATAGCCTGAGAGCAACTTCAAAAGGCCATGCAGAGGCCTTTACAAAGGAACCCTTTTATAGATGTTGACGAAGCCAAGTTTCAATTATCAATCTCATGTTAATTACATATGATTATATTATAATACATCAGATTAAATAAATCTTGGATACATTTTAAAGGTTGTTTCCCTTGTTGAAGTATTTTTATTCTGATCCTTATGGGTTTGTATTTTCAGTTTTCCTTTCAAATTGTTCTTTTTTGTTTTCATTTTGCATATGGACATACAATGAATTATGTCAAAAGGTAGGAACTTAAGTCAAAGCAGGAGAATCAAGACATCATGTCATGAACTAGACTTATCATTGTGTTGTCAACATTATTAATGATATTAACAAAGGTAAACATCAGATCTGACTGCTAATCTCAAGGTTTAACTAGGGGGCTTCACTTCTTCAACTTCAATACAAACAGTGAAACTATTCTGTTAGTGTTAGTTGTAATTTTGTAAGAATAAACCAATATGTTGTCATTTTTACAAAGTAAATTATATCGTATCCGTATGTTAAATGTTTGTTTCCAACTGGATCTTGATGTCAATCAGTCACAGAAATTTCAAAGAAAAATGCTTTAGGTTTTCAGTGAATGGAGAATGTTTACTGTGACTAGATAATTATTTTATTTGAAATGCAGGCGAGAAACTTATTTCATATTCCTATTTGTACATGATGGTGATACCCAGAGAACCTATCGTTTTGTCATCTGTACTCTTTGGGCATACAAATAAAACAATCCACCCCAGAGAGCAATTGGACTTGTGTATTAATATTCCTATAACTGTCATAAACATACCACGATTAATTTGGCATTACTCATGAAACGTGTGATTTCCAATTTTTCAACCGTCAATATTGAAGTACAGTAGTGACCACCTAAATGCCCGGTGCTTGGGAAGCAGAGAAAACAGACCTTTAGGCGACAATAGGTCAGGGGCAACAATTGGGCGGGGGGGATCAGCAAGTGAGTTCATCGAGCACCGTGGCAGAAATTCAATATTAACCTCCTTTTTTGTAATTTTAATAAACAGGCTTTTTTTATAAAACCGTATTTCAAAGCCCCGTGTTATTTTATCTGATCTGTTGGCCATTACTCGCCACAAAGACTAGAAGGGACAATGGATACAGGGTAGCAATAAAAATGTTAACACCTTGTTCCTCGATCGTGATGAGTGACTGGTCTATTATTAAAAGTGCCAGGTGATTTCATGCCACTTATGACATCAAGAAAGAGTCGTGGGCAGAGTCCGGAAGACTGTTCATTTCTAATTGCCTAGTGACAAAGCAGTTATCCAATGAGACAAAGGATGTGCTGTACAGTAGATGAAGCTATGAAGAAAAGATTGATTATCTTTTATTACATTACAATGGATAGGTAATGATTGGTGATTACAATGCTTGGCACATTGTTGACGGGCATAAGCCATATTAACTATGGGATTACATGAATGTGTGATAAAAAAGAGAGGAAATTTTAATCAATTTACGGACATACTTTATGATAATTTGGAGAAGATGATACCTGCAGTTGCCATTGAGACCAGGCATTAAGGGGAAAATCTTGGTTTTGAAACTGGCATTTAGAGGGGCAATTTATATAGAAAAAAATCGGTTACACTGAGATTGCGGGGAAGTTAGGCGAAACAGGCATTATGGCGGCGGGCATTTAGGCAGTCACTACTGTATTTAACTTATTCCAAAAATGGATTGAAATTTATCTGACTTGCAATCTGCTGCTCTGGTCAATAACAAGGGTAGTGAGAGAAATGCCATAGGTGAATAGAGGAAGCTATAGATCATGATCATAGATAGAAACAATGGTGACAATAACGTTAGACTTTAGAGTCAGAAGCAGAAGAGATAGGTTTCTCTGCTGGAACCAAGATCTTGTCAAGTCAATATCAAACTACTTCCCATCATCCTGGCTGCAGTTTGAATGGTGCTGCTTTGTCTGCTAGCCTCACTCATTCCTTTCCACTTTTTTCCACGACTGCATCTCCGCAACTCCACTGAAAGTACAGGCCCATTTCAATCACATTGCTAGTCATACATCTTACAATTTCCATCCTCATCTCTATCAAGCCTTAACTCGTTTATATATATATATATATATATTATATCTATATATTCTAATCATTTTTTAACTCAATCAGCACTTATCCGTCACATTATTGATTGTATGCATAAATGTTTCTGGTTTCTCTTCATTAACGTTGGTTTTCACCCAATCTTCAATAAAAAAGGAAAAGAACCAAAGGGGTTGCTAAAACAGTGTCATATTGTTAGTGTTTTCATTGCTTCTCATCGCTATACTCATTTGAAATAGTAGTTAGTAATTACTGTTGCTTTTTTGGCAGTTTGCAGATGCTGCTGGGTAGATCCTACTCTTGTGCATTTCTTTCATCTTGCTGTTCCTCTTAATTTTTCCAATGATCATAGCATATGGTGGATGGGAAACATTTCCACAAAACAAAATAAAAATACAGGGTTTTCTTTTTTATCTCCACATGGTGTTTTGTATAATTAACAATCATCTTGTGAAAATACTGTTCTGTGATCTACTGGATAAATAACATGACCACCCTTATCAAGGCGGGGTTGAATGATGTTACTACACTAAAACTAAAATATTAGCGACGTTCAAAACAAGCAAACTGTAACAATATGCTCACAGTTGTCATATCCTCAACTACAATCTTATCCTCAATAAGATCTTTGGCTGGCCTTCAGTTTGCACAGGACTGTGGCGTTAAAATGTTTAGCACTTGTATCAAGATGTCAGTCAAATAATCTTGATTCTCTTTGTTTCTTTTTGTGATGTTTATTCTGTAAACAGCATAAAAGAAAACAAAGAGCTTAATATGAGCATAAGTAGGACAACAGAAAGCAATTGATATATTTGGCGTTTTTGAGATCATTAAATGTTGCAAATGTCTGTTTGAAACAGTTGTTTCATATTTCTATTTGTACATGATGGTGATACCTAGAGAACCTATCAATCATTTTGTCACCTGTGCTCTTTGGGCATACAACCAACTGCACTTCTTCACTACACTCTATGTTCCTCTATGGTGTAGTACGTTTTATATTACATTTTGTAATACAATGTAAAGCAATGCTTTTTACACCAATACCTTTAACACCATTGCTTTTGTAATGTTTATAAACATCAACCTCAAATATTATATCCTCCATATTTGTGCTTATTTTTATTACTATTTTCTTATCGTATGTGACTTTATGTATACTTAAATAAAAACTTCTATCTATCAGTATCACAACGGGGGAAAGCTTTGCTTGTACTTTCTCAACCCTCTTATTTCTCATTGATGAATCAAAATATGACGTCATGCTCATGTTCTGTGGGTTGTTGGCAGGTACTGCCGGCATCATTTCTTTCTTCCCTTCTTTCATCATGCGGTTTTCTCTAATTCACAGAGGTGATCTCTGCAATTGTGGATGGGGGTAAATTTCAATGAGACAAACGAGCCGGTGTCACACTTCTTGCCTTTCAGTTCATTCTTTTACTAAGTTTACATCTGATACTGTTTGTCATCTTGCTGTCTCTTCTAAACTCACCATGAGGTCTTTGGTCTTGTCCGCCTTCTTGAGTTGTTGGCGCTTAAAGTTAAAGTGTAATGTGTAGTCTTGTTGGGGTTCTTCTTACACAGTACATATATTATCTTTCCCTGTAGAAGATGTTTGTTCTTCAGTAAACTTGGACCCTCTGATGTTGTAATAAAAGTCTTAGTACATGTATATCTGTATCACTTCGTAGAAGATGTTTGTCCTTCAGTAAACTTTAATCCTTCTAACGTTGGGATATAAGTATTAAAAGCTGTATCACTACTGCCACTAGTACGGAGTAAGGTGACTGATGTTGAATCAGTGGTCTGTATCAGTTGCATATAACTGACTTTAAGGGGGAGAAAATAGATCAGCACCCTGGCTGGGGCGGGCGGTTGGCGGATGCTGCTGGTGGTAGGTTGCACTTCTTCCTTCCCTTCTTTCACTCATCTTTCATCTTGTTGTTTACCCTTAATTCATCCTGAGATCACCACAATGGTGGACGGGGTAAATTTCAATGAAACAAACAAACCCTGGCCAGAGGTTAAGATGTCTAAAGTTGTTAATTTTTACACTGTGTACAAAGACTCGTATGGCCTGTAGTCAAACAATATTTCTTTAAAACAATAATATTAGATCTAATATTATGATTAAAAGATTTTTTTGCATATATGAAGTATTGCCCACCATAATATTAATATCATCAAGATTCATGCTTGTATTTTGTAATAGAATCCATTTTGATAAATATAAAGTGTAGTGCCAGTATTAGCGGTGCAGTTATCAGTTAATGGCAACATTAAAGTGGATTATTCTTTGCTTTTTCCTGTTCGTTAAATAAATGATGGCAATGACAATGATTGCTATCATGTGCTGCAGATTGAATCTTGTGAACACATTCCACATATATATTAGTACACGTACATGTTGATTCGTGCGTTTTGGGGCTTTTCACATTCCTTTTCTACGTTGACCTCTAAGGTTGACTTGCTCCTACTTTTACCAGCTTTGACCTCACTGCTTTCATATTCACATATTTGACCTCTCCTGTATCAATCATGTCTAACCACATGCTGATCTATGGAGATTTGTGATGTGACAAGCTGTCCACTTTCTTGAGCATCTTATGG
The DNA here is from genome assembly GCA_037039925.1 of Doris montereyensis. Taxonomy (NCBI): domain Eukaryota; kingdom Metazoa; phylum Mollusca; class Gastropoda; order Nudibranchia; family Dorididae; genus Doris; species Doris montereyensis. The sequence goes on along the minus strand of JAXRKP010001463.1, from coordinate 12,804 downwards.
ACCTCCTAGCTGTGACCATTTGCGGTTCTGTTGTTGTATCCTTCCTAGCCTACTGTTAGGTCAACTCGATTATTCATACATAGGCAGCTGTTGATGCATTATCATACTTTGTGAGGAGGTGTGAGGAACTGTGAACAATGTAAATAATATAGCATGCAGGAGTGATGTTTTAGTTGTAGTTGTATTAGCTATTGGTGCTACCCTTGTTTGGGAATACAATGTACTAACTAATACATGAACTTCTACTTCTAAAACAGGGAGCAAATCCAATTCATCTATTCTAAATCCATGATGCTGAGAGAGA
>JAXRKP010001463.1:2500-7500 GCA_037039925.1 Doris montereyensis | reverse complement strand
CCATTACCCGTGGTATTACAGGAACGCTTGACCCTCTCACTATTGCCCTTGGTATCAGATGAACCTTGGACACTATCACCATTATCCTTGGTATCAGATGAACCTTGGACACTATCACCATTGCCCTTGGTATCAGATGAACATTGGACACTATCACCATTACCCTTGGTATCACATGAACCTTGGACACTATCACTAGTGCCCTTGGTATCACATGAACCTTGGACACTATCACTATTGTCCTTGGTATCACATGAACCTTGGACACTATCACCATTACCTTTCCTATCCTGTGACCCTACCCTTCGAGACTCTCTACCAGTACCACATTTGTCCTTGGTATCCATGACCCATGGACACTATCGCCATTGCCTTTCCTATCACATAACCCTACTCTTGGACACTCTACCAGTACCACATTTGTCCTTGGTATCATCATGAACCTTGTACACTACCACCATTGCCTTTCCTATCACATGACCCTACCCTTGGACACTCTACTACATTTGTCCTTGGTATCACATGAACCTTGTACACTACCACCATTGCCTTTCTTATCCTGTGACCCAACCCTTGGACACTCTATCAGTACCACATTTGTCCCTTGGTATCCATGACCCCACCCCTTGGACACTCTACCAATACCAGCATTGCCCTTGGTATCCACATGACCCATGGATACTATCACCATTGCCTTTCCTATCACATAACCTACCATTGGACACTCTACCAATACCAGCATTGCCCTTGGTATCACATGAACTGGACACTATCACCATTGTCCTTGCTATCACATGAACCATGGGTACTATCACCATTGCCCTTGGTATCACATGAACCTTGTACACACTACCACCATTGCCTTGGTATCACATGACCCCTAGACACTATCACAATTGCCCTTGCTATCACCTGAACCTGAGACACTCTATCACCATTGACCTTGGTATCACATAAACCTTCGGCATCGTCACCATTGCCCTTGGTATCACCTGAACCTTGGGCACTATCACCTTTGTCCCTGATATCACACGAACCTTGCACACTCTATCACCATTGCTCTTGGTATCACATGAACCTTTGGCACCATCACCATTGCCCGTGGTATCACATGAACCTTTGGCACCGTCACCATTGCTCTTGGTATCACATGAACCTGAGACACTATCACCATTGCAATTAGTGTCATATGACTCTTCCCATGGATACTCTACCAGCACCACCATTGCCCTTGGTATCACATGAACCTTGCACACTATCACCATTGCCTTGGTATCACATGAACCTTGCACACTATCACCATTGCCCTTGGTATCACATGAGCCTTGGACACTATCACCATTGCCCTTGGTATCACATGAACCTTGGACACTATCACCATTGCCCTTGGTATCACCCTTGGACACTATCACCATTGCCCTTAGTATCACATGAACCTCCTATCACCATTGCCCCTTGGTATCACATGAACCTTGGACACTATCACCATTGCAATGGTGTCATATGACTCTTCCGTGGACACTCCTACCAGTACCACTATTGCCCTGGGTATCACATGAACCTGGGACACTCTATCACTGAGTATCACTATTGCTCTTGGTATCACATGAACCTTGGCCCCATCACCATTGCCCTTGCTATCACATGAACCTTGCTCTGTCATCATTGCCCTTGGTATCACATGACCCTTGGACACTCTATAACCTTGACTTGGTATCACATAAACCGTGGGCACTATCACCATCGCCCTTGGTATCACATGAACCTTGGACATTCTGTCACCATTGCCTTGGTATCGCATGAACATTCGACGATCAACATTGATCTAGGTATCACATGAACCTTTGACACTATCACCATTGCTCTTGTTATCACATGAACTTTGGGCACTACCACCATTGCCCTTGATATCACAGGAACCTTGGACTATCACCATTGATCTTGGTATCACATGAACCTCGAACACTATCACCATTGCCCTTGGTATCATATGAACCTTCGACTATCAACATTGATCTGGGTATCTAACCTTGGACACTATTACTATTGCCCTTGGTATCACATGAACATTCGACGATCAACATTTGATCTAGGTATCACATGAACCTTGGATACTATTAGTATTACCATTGTCCGCCCGTATCACATGAACCTTGAGCAATCACCATTGCCCTTGATATCACAGGAACCTTGGACACTATAACCATTGTCCTTGGTGCCACATGAACCTTGGACTATCACCATTGCCCTTGGTATCATATTAACCTTCGACTATCAACATTGATCTGGTTATCCCATGAACCTTGGCCACTATCACCATGGCTCTAAGTATCACATGAACCTTGGACACTATCACCATTGCCGTTGGTATCACATGAACCTTGGACACTATCACCATAGCTCTTAGTATCACATGAACCTTGGACACTATCACCATTGCCGTTGGTATCTTGGACACTATCACCATGGCTCTAAGTATCCATGAACCTTGGACACTATCACCATGGCTCTTAGCATCACATGACCTGTAACCATCACCATTGCCCATGGTTTCACATGAACCTCACTATCACCATTGCCCTTGGTATTACATGAACCTTGGACATTCTGTCACCATTGCCCTTGGTATCACATGAACCGTGGGTACTATCACCATTGCCCTTGGTATCACATGAACCGTGGGTATATCACCATTGCCCTTGGTATCACATGAACCGTGGGTACTATCACCATTGCCCTTGGTATCACATGAACCGTGGGTACTATCACCATTGCCCTTGGTATCACATAAACATTCCATGATCAACATTGATCTGGGTATCACATGAACCTTTGACACTATCACCATTGCCATCGGTATCACATGAACCGTGGGCACTATCATCATTGCCCTTGTATCATACGAACCTTGAGCACTATCACCATTGCTTTTGGTATCACGTGAACCATGGGCATTATCACCATGACCTTAGTATCACATCAACCTTGGACACTATAATCGTTGCCCTTGGTATCACATGAACTTTAACACTATAACCATTGCCCTTGCTATCACATGAACCTTGTACAGTTGGGGAACATTGCCCTTGGTATCACATGAACCTTGGACACTCTTTCACCATTGCCCTTGTTATCACATGAACCCTTGACACTCTGTCACTATTGCCCTTGGTATCAAATGAACACTGGACACTCTGTCACCATTGTCCTTGATATCACACTGAACCCTGGACACTGTGTCACTATTGCCCTGATATCAAATGAACTCTGGACACTCTGTCACCATTGCCCTTGTTATCACATGAACCTTCGACACTCTGTCACAATTGCCCTTGATATCATATGAACCCTGGACACTCTGTCACTATTGCCCTTGTTATCGCATGAACCATGGATACTCTGTCACTATTGCCCTTGATATCAAATGAACACTGGACACTCTGTAACAATTGCCCTTGTTATCACATGAACCCTGGACACTCTGTCACTATTGCCCTTGATATCAAATGAACACTGGACACTCTGTAACAATTGCCCTTGTTATCACATGAACCTTGGACACTCTGTTACCATTGCCCTTGTTATCACATGAACCTTGGACACTCTGTCACCATTGCCCTTGATATCATAGGAACCCTGGACACTCTGTAACCATTGCCCTTGTTATCACATGAACCTTGGACACTCTGTCACCATTGCCCTTGTTATCACATGAACCTTCGACACTTTATCACCATTGCCCTTGCTATCACATGAACCCGAGACACTCTATCACCATCGCCTTTGCTATCATTTGAACCCGGGACACTCTATCACCATTGCCCTTGCTATCCGCTTGAACCTGAGACACTCTATCACCATTGCCTTGCTATCACTTGAACCTGAGACACTCTATCACCATTGCCCTTGCTCACTTGAACCTGAGACACTCTATCACCATTGCCCTTACTATCACTTGAACCTGAGACACTCTATCACCATTGCCCTTGCTATCACTTGAACCTGAGACACTCTATCGCCATTGCCTTTGCTATCACATGAACCTGAGACACTCTATCATCATTGCCCTTACTATCACTTGAACCTGAGACACTCTATCACCATTGTCTTTGCTATCACTTGAACCTGGGACACTATATCACCATTGCCATTGCTATCACATGAATCTGAGACACTCTATCACCATTACCCTTGCTATCACTTGAACCTGGGACACTCTATCACCATTGCCCTTGCTATCACTTGAACCTGGGACACTCTATCACCATTGCCATTGCTATCACATGAATCTGAGACACTCTATCACCATTGCCTTTGCTGTCACTTGAACCTGGGACACTCTATCACCATTGCCCTTGCTATCACTTGACCCTGAGACACTCTATCACCATTGCCCTTGCTATCACTTGAACCTGAGACACTCTATCACCATTGCCTTTGCTATCACTTGAACCTGGGATACTCTATCACCATTGCCCTTGCTATCACATGAACCTGAGACACTCTATCACCATTGCCTTTGCTATCACTTGAACCTGGGACACTCTATCACCATTGCCATTGCTATCACATGAATCTGAGACACTCTATCACCATTGCCCTTGCTATCACTTGAACCTGGGACACTCTATCACCATTGCCTTTGCTATCACATGAACCTGAGACACTATCACCATTGCCCTTGCTATCACATGATTTATATCCATTATATATTATTGATGTTAGTAAGCAATCTGATAGTATTAAAGCTGGTGTTACTGATATTACAGTTAAATGAATTTCGAAAAAGAACTGAACCAAATATGGCAGCATATGCTATAATTGTTTCTGATAGAATTGTAGAATTCCAAAGTGACGGAAGTAAATTAAAAATGTTACAATAAATATTAACACAAAAAATATGTTAACTTAAAATAATTAAACTTAAAATAAAATTATAATGTAAAATATTTACCTTGGTTTAGAGTGATTTTATAACATACTTTATTTATATTATAATT
>JAXRKP010001462.1:122500-123509 GCA_037039925.1 Doris montereyensis | reverse complement strand
ACGATGTCTGTCAAACATATTGTTATGAAAATAGTATTCGTCTTGTTATCACTGGGCTAAAAACATAGATACAGTCATTGAAATGTCTGTTCTGAAATATTTCAAAAGCCATAAAAACTCTTTAAAAGAAAACATAAAAAAAAGATTTCTGAGTAAAAATAAGACGTGGCTGTGGAAAATTGAAATGGTATCAATTAATTGTAAATGTAAATCATCAGACTCAGTCTAAAGACCTACCCTAAGATGGACAGAATACAGTCTAAAGGCCTCTCTGAAGATGGACAGAATCAATCTAAAAGACCTACTCTAAGATGGACATAATACAATCTAAAGACCAGCCCTAAGATGGACAGAATACAATCCAAAGACCTACCTAAGATGGACAGAATCCAGTCCAAAGACCTACCCTAAGATGGACAGAATACAGTCTAAGACCCTACCCTAAGATGGACAGATTCCAGTCTAAAGACCTACCCTAAGATGGACAGATTCCAGTCTAAAGACTTACCCTAAGATGGACAGAATCCAGTCTAAAGACCTACCCTAAGATGGACAGAATCCAGTCTAAAGACCTACCTAAGATGCACAGAATCCATCAAAGACTTACCTAAGATGGACAGAATACAGTCTAAAGACCTACCCTAAGATGGACAGAATCCAGTCCACCCTCAAGACTTCCAGTCTAAAGACCTACCCTAGATGGACAGAATACAGTCTAAAGACCTACCTAAGATGGACAGAATACAGTCTAAAGACCTACCTAAGATGGACAAAATACAGTCTAAGAGACCTATCCTAAGATGGACAGAATACAGTCTAAAGACCTACCCTAAGATGGACAGAATCCAGTCCAAAGACTTACCCTAAGATGGACAGAATTCAGTCCAAAGAAAGAATCCAGTCAAAGACTTACCCTAAGATGGACAGAATCCAGTCCAAAGACTTACCTAAAGATGGACAGAATCCAGTCTAAAGACCTACCTAAGATGGACAGAATACAGTCTAAAGA
>JAXRKP010001462.1:112500-117500 GCA_037039925.1 Doris montereyensis | reverse complement strand
CTCTCTCTCTCTCTCTCAACTCTCTCTCTCTCACTCTCCAAGACTAAAACTCTCACTCTCTCTCTCTCTCTCTCTCAAAACTCTCTCTCACTGCACTCTCTCTTCTCTCATCTCACCAAACTCTCTCACTGCACTCTCTCTAAAACACTCTCTCTCAAGACTCTCTCTCTCTCACCAAGACTAAAAACATCTAATTGAAGATTCTCAATGCTCTCTCTCTCTCTCTCTCACTCTCTCTAAACTCTCTCTCTCTCTCTCTCTCAAGATTCTCTCTCTCTCACCAAGACTCTCTCTCTCTCTCTCAAGACTCTCTCTCTCTCTCAAGACTCTCTCACTCTCTCAAGACTCATCTCTCAAAACACTCTCTCTCTCTAAAACTCTCTCACTCACTCTCTAAAACACTACACCAAGACTCTCTCACTCTCTCTCTCTCTCTCACTCTCTCTCTCAAGACTATCTCCACTGCATCACAACTCAACAGCTCGCTCGCTCGCTCAACGCTCTCTCTCTCTGTTCTCTCTCTCCCTCTCTTTCTCTCTCAAGATAGTGATAAGAAAGTCTCTCTCTCTCTCTCTGACCTCATAAGAGACATCGTTTATTTCTCTTGGAACAGCTCTCTCTTCTCTCACCTCTCTAAAATCTCTCTCTCTCTCTCTACCTCTCTCAGGGTCTCTCTCTCTCTCTCACTCTCTCTGATGTGCATACCTACACCAGGTTCTCTGAAAAGCCTGTCTATGTCTACTGTGTGGTGCATACCTGTCTGTCTGTCTCTGGAAAAGCCTGTGTAAAATCTACGTGTGGTGTGCATACCTACACCAGGGTTCGAAAAGCTCGAGTAAAATTTTACGTCTGATGTCTCTCTCTCACAATCAGGTCTTGAAAAGCCTCTCTCTCTCTCTCTCTCTCTCTCTGTCTACTCTACTCTCAGGGCTCGAAAAGCCTGGAGTAAAATTCCACAAGGATGCTACGCTCACACCAGGGTTCGAAAAAGCTCTCTAAAATCTCTCTCTCTCTGTCTTTCTCTCACTCAGGGTCTCTCTCTCCTGGAGTCTCTCTACTCTCTGTGCTCTCTCACTCTCTTCTCTCTCTCTGAGAAATCTCTCTCTCTCTCTCTCTCTCTCCCAGGGTTCGAAAGCTGCTCCACACACTTCGGTTTTTCTCTCTCTCTCTCTCCTCTCTCTCTCTGGGGAACTCACTCTCTCTCTCTCTCTCTCTCTCTCTCTCTCTCTCTCTCTCTCTATCTAACTCTCTCTCTCCTCTCTCTCTCTCTCTCACAGTTAGGAAGAGGAGGAGATAGTATGGGCGAAAAGGGCGAAAGAGTCTCTCTCTCTCTCTGGTTGATGATCTCTCTCTCTCTCTCTCTAGATACGACTCTTTCTCTCTAGTTCTCTCTCTCTCTCTCTCTCTCTCTCTCTCTGATAGACTCTCTTTCTCTCTCTCTCTCTCTCTGGGTGGTTGGCTCTTGATTGCTCTCTCGGTTGGTCGGTCGGTCGGTCGGTCGGTTTCTCTCTCTGGTCTGGTTGGCTGGTCGGTCGGTCGGTTACTCGGTTGGTTGGTTGGTTGGTGTCTCTCTCTGGTTTGTCGCTCTCTCGGTTAATGGTCGGCTTGTCTCTCTCACTCTGGCTCTCTCTCTTGTTGCTCTGCTCTCTGTCTGTCTCTGTCTCTGGGCGGTTGGTCTGTCTGTCTGTCTGTTGAAGTCTGTCTGTCTGTCTGTCTCTTGGTCTCTTCTCTTGGTTATTGGTCTCTCTCTCTCTCTCTCTCTCTCTGCTCTCTCTCTCTCTGTCTCTTCTCTTGGTTTGGTCTCTCTCTTCTCTCTCTCTCTAGTCGGCCGGTCGTTCTCGGGTAGTCTCTCGGCTGCTCTTCTCTCTCTGGTTCTCTCTCTCTCTGGTTGGTCCGCTGGCTGGTTGGCCTGATCGGTTCTCTCTCTCTCTCTCTCTCTCTCTCTCTCTCTTGGTTCTCTCTCTCTCTCTCTCTATCTCTCTCTCAATGGGCGGTCTCTTCTCTCTCGGTCTCTACTCTTTGGTCTCTTCTCTCTCTGGTCTCTTAGTTGGTCGGCTTGTCTGGTTGGTCTGCTTGGTTCTCTCAGGTGGTGGGTTGGTCGGTGGATTAGTTGGTCGCTCTGGTTGGTTTCTCTGGTTAGTCTGGTCGGTTAGTCAGCTCTCGGTTCTTGGTCTCTCTCTCACTTGAATAAAATCTCTCTTTCTCTCTCTCTCTTCTCGGTAACGTTAATAGTCAATCTCTCTCTCTCGCGAAGTAAGCTCTGAGGCCTATTTTGGTCTCTCGTTTGTGAAATCTCTCTCTCTCTAATAATAATAGTCTCTTCTACTCTCTACTACTATTAATCTACTACTTACTACTCTACTCTTAATCTCTCTCTACTCTTAATACTCTCTCTCTCTAATAATAATAATAATAATAATAATAATAATAATCTAAGAAGAAGAAGAAGAAGAAGAAGTCGCTCTCTCTCTCTCTCTCTCTCTCTCTCTCTCTCTCTCTCTCTCTCTCTCTCTCTCTCTCTCTCTCTCTCTCTCTCTCTCTCTCTCTCTCTCTCTCTCTCTCTCTCTCTCTCTCTCTCCTCTCTCTCTCTCTCTCTCTCTCTCTCTCTCTCTCTCTCTCTCTCTCTCTCTCTCTCTCTCTCTCTCTCTCTCTCTCTCTCTCTCAGAAGAAGAAGAAGAAGAAGAAGAAGAAGAAGAAGAAGAAGAAGAAGAAGAAGAAGAAGAAGAAGAAGTCTGTCTGTCTGATTGAAGACTTTAATGGAAGACGTCTCTCTCTCCAAAGAAGATAATTTGCTAAAAGAAGAAGAAGTTAAGCAAAGGGGAAGTCTCTCTAAGGCCGACAGACAGAAGGAAGCTCTCTCTTCTCACTCCAGCCAGGGGATCCGTTGTCTCTCTCTCTTTAGTGAAATGATGCGTCGTGAATGGTGGTGGAATAAATTTTGAGGAGGTCAAGTGAAGACTAGACCAATCGACATGCTGAAATTCCGTTCTCTGGAAGAAGAAGTTGCTGGACAAGAAGAAGAGTAACTACAGAAAAGAAGAAAAACAAAAAAAGAAAAGAAGAACTATAGTAAAGCTATTAAATGACGAAGGATGAAGTTTAAGAATTTGAAGCAACTTGAAAATGTATCTGCTCTATTTATTTATTAGCTTTTCCTTTGGCTCTTTTCTATTTATAACACTAACGTATTCTCTCTCTCTCTCTCTTCTCTCATCAGAAGAAGAAGCGTGCTTTGTTGAAACCTCTGAAAAAAAAAATCTTAAATTCTTGAATAAGAATAAGAATAAGAATAAGAATAAGAATAAGAATAAGAATCAGAATAAGAATGAAAATGAAAATCCCTCTCTCCCCCCGGACTGAATAAGAAGAATAAGAATATGTTCTTTAACGTAATCTAGTGTTAACGTCCGTCTCCGATGGGAAGGTGTTGATTCACCTACCTGGATATCATGAAATCAATACATGACCTTAAGCCAAACGAAAACTTATGAACATTATTCAAACAGTTGATAATCTCGTAAAGTCTTTACTATTCTTGCCATTTCTGGGGACTCTGCCAGTCAATAGTTCTGTTGTCACGCTATCAAAAAAGGTCTGTCTGTTCCGACTATGTCAACGGTTGAAAAATTTTTAGCTTTTTCGAGTAAATTCTACCCTCCCTCTGTCTCCCCCCCACTGTTCCAGGTGTGGATCGGCATCTATTAATGGTCCCGTGTGTATACCACAACACTCATGCGCATGTCAACGATCCCTTTGGCGTTTTACAGGACAATCCGGGCTATAAGTATTGTGGATGGGTAAATCAAATCAAATGAAATCAAAGATATCATCTCTCTCTTGATGAGAATAGCTATGTGAATCTCTGAAAATCATATTGATCGAGCACTCTAATTAAATTGCAGAGTAAGTCTTTTAAAAACGCCCAAGATCGGGAATTCCCCTAGGAGGATTGTACCATCTGGTAAATATTTGAATGTTAGTTGAGGGATTAGAACGTGACGACGGGGGAATCTCTCACTCTCTCTCTTTCTCTCTGTCTCTGTCTCTGTCTGTCTCTGTCTCTCTCTCTTGTCTCTCTTCTCCTCTGTCTCTCTCTCTCTCTCTCTCTCTCTCTCTCTCTCAATCTCTCTCTCTCTCTCTCTCTCTCTCTCTCTCTCTCTCTCTCTCTCTCTCTCTCTCCCTCTCTTTCTCTCCCTCGCTCTCTTCTCGGTCTCTCAAAAGTCTCTGTCTATGTCTGTCTGTCTCTGTCTATGTCTATCTGTCTGTCTGTCTGTCTGTCTGTCTGTCTGTCTGTCTCTCTCTCTGTCTGTCTCTTCTCTAGTCTCTAGTAGTCTCTAATCTCTCTCTCTCTCTCTCTCTCTCTCTCTCTCTCTCTCTCTCTCTCTCTCTCTCTCTCTCTCTCTCGTCCCCTAGTATATTTAATAATTAGAGGTAGTGCTTAGATGGTATGGTGATAGAGAAATGGCTAGATCTAATCGTGACCAAACAAAGACAAGGTGGAATTCCAGCAGCTGACCATATTTGCAGGCTGGGCACTTGATAGTAGAAGAAAAGACAGAGTTATAATGAAATAGATTTATATCTGTAAGAATACGAGCTATGTTGCTGCTGATATGATATACTGATTATAGTCTATTCACTAGTGAGTCAAGTAGAGAAAAAGACAAAACAGGCAAAAAGATACTTTTAAAAAAATAAGTAAACAACAAAACTTTTAGGAAAGATGTACTTCTTTTATTTCCTGACTTGACTAAGGTATAAATGTCGTTGGAACTAGGAATATGAAAAGACCTTGTCAAATTTCACTTTATCTTCTCTGCATTATTTTGCTTGAATGATGTGATAAATCAGCGAATATGACCTACTGCAATAAATTAAGTTGAATATAAAGTACATAAAGTCCCACGAGGAACGCAATATAAAGTTGTATCATTACATGAATAGTGTACAAGGGCTAACATTGGAAAACAGCTAACGGCTAACCATTAGATTGGACTATC
>JAXRKP010001462.1:100000-102500 GCA_037039925.1 Doris montereyensis | reverse complement strand
AGAGAGAGAGAAGAGAGAGAGAGAGAGAGAGAGAGAGAGAGAAACAGAGACAGCGATAGAGAGACAGAGACAGAGAGACAGAGAGATATCATATCAAAGTGTTAGTAAGAACGCCTAACAGGCCGCTGTAACTGTACGCTCCCCGCTCCCCGTGGAGTGGAGAAGGACTTTAAATGTAACGACCTGCTGAGGAATAAATCATGATGTACAGTCGTTGAGCCTGCGCTTGGAACAGGATGCGCCTATACCTCCATCTACATCTTTATCTTTATCTTTATCTATATCTTTATCTTCATCTTTATCTATATCTTTATCTTCATCTTTATCTTAATTAAAATGAAGAGGGACTACGTATAAAACTAAAGGAAGCAAACACAATATGTATTATGATGTGCAAAAACATATTTGTTCAAATGCTATTAGTGACCGCTATCTAGCCGGAAACAATACGTAGAAATACAAGCCGTGTCTTATGATTCTCCACTCATTGAAATTCTTCTTGGAATGAAGGAGGCAGCTTTTAAAAAATCAGATTTGATTTTACCCACATTCACTACTAAGGTGAACTTGGGGACTTTAACGTGCACAGAGTGATGTGATTTGAACGGGACCTCCTTTGTTATTGTCCGTCTCCGATGGGACTAAGTGTCAATTCATCTATCGAGACCAGGGGAAGAGGGGGGGGAATAGATTTTACTCGGAAAAAATCGAGAACATTTTTCAACTGCTGGCGGAGCTTGGACCCACGACACCTTGCCTCTGGGCTGTCGATTCCCAAAGGAGGTAGCAAAGGGGAAAGGGGAACTAGGTAGGCTGTGTGACGGGTAGATGAATATTATCTAATTGTTGAGACTTGACAATCGATTATTGTCGCATAGAGATCGTTACTTCATTATGCACTGGCAGACAATGGCGGAGCGTCGTGGAGTCGATTACCCGCCAGCTTGATGGATACCTTAATAAAGCAGACGACCACAAAAACTATGACAGCTCGTCATGATCAACTTCATAAATAAAAGTGAAGAGAAGAATCGATCGATCCGCCATTTTGCGATCCGCCATTTTGCGTTAGTTTGTTGACATGAGACGTGCTACAAGAGTGGCGAGTGGATGAGCCAGAGTTGGTTTTCGACAGAGTTGGGTTTTTTTTTTTAAACATGGAATACTGTTTGTTATTTTGTTTGGCGGTTTTTTTGTTTGTTTGTTTGTTTGTTTGTTTGTTTGTTTGTTTGTTTGTTTTTAATTCACAGAGAAGTTGTATAGCGGCTTAGACAGATATAAAAAAAAAGACGAACACGAACAAAAGCAAAGGGTGAAATAGCTGCTGTTAATTTAATGTCAAGTAACTTTCATAAATTCTGAGAGTGCGAGATACACAGAAGTCACACCGTGTGCAGTTAACACCGTGTGCCACAGCCTTGAGTTAACTACATATACATTATATTAGACTAACATACAGCCTCGAGTTAACTACATACACATTATATTAGACTAACGTACAGCATCGAGTTAACTACATACACATTATATTAGACTAACGTACAGCCTTCAGTTAACTACATACACATTATATTAGACTAACATACAGCCTTCAGTTAACTACATACACATTATATTAGACTAACATACAGCCTTCAGTTAACTACATACACATTATATTAGACTAACGTACAGCCTTCAGTTAACTACATACACATTATATTAGACCTTCAGTTAACTACATACACATTATATTAGACTAACGTACAGCCTTCAGTTAACTTAACTACATACACATTATATTAGACTAACATACAGCCTTCAGTTAACTACATACACATTATATTAGACTAACGTACAGCCTTCAGTTAACTACATACACATTATATTAGACTAACATACAGCCTTCAGTTAACTACATACACATTATATTAGACTAACATACAGCCTCGAGTTAACTACATACACATTATATTAGACTAACGTACAGCCTTCAGTTAACTACATACACATTATATTAGACTAACATACAGCCTCGAGTTAACTACATACACATTATATTAGACTAACATACAGCCTCGAGTTAAACTACATACACATTATATTAGACTAACATACAGCCTCAGTTAACTACATATACATTATATTAGACTAACATACAGCCTCGAGTTAACTACATACATTATATTAGACTAACATACAGCCTCGAGTTAACTACATATACATTATATTAGACTAACGTACAGCCTCGAGTTAACTACATACACATTATATTAGACTAACATACAGCCTTCAGTTAACTACATACACATTATATTAGACTAACATACAGCCTCGAGTTAACTACATACACATTATATTAGACTAACATACAGCCTATTAACTACATACACATTATATTAGACTAACATACAGCCTCGAGTTAACTACATACACATTATATTAGACTAACATACAGCCTTCGAGTTAACTACATATACATTATATTAGACTAACATACAGCCTCGAGTTAACTACATAC
>JAXRKP010001462.1:85000-95000 GCA_037039925.1 Doris montereyensis | reverse complement strand
AGCCAGACGGTAGAGAGATCTCCTGAGAGAGAGACAGAAACAGCGAGAGAGGAGAGAGAGAGACAGAGAGAGAGCAGAGAGAGAGAGAGAGAGAGAGAAGAGACAAAGAGAGCGGCTTTTTCAACTCCCGAAGATCTTATTAGGCGTAGATCTATCTGGAGAAGAGGAGTGCTCTTTCTTACCTTCTCTTAGGTTTATGATTGATATCGAGAGAGACTCAGGAACAGGTGAGAGAGAGAGAGAGAGACCGTTGCAGACCTTGATATAATAGGGAGAAACACGATAGACAGACAGACAGAGGATAAGCGGAGAGATAGTCTTTAAGGAAGGATGCCATAGTACAGAGAGAGATGAGAGTAAGAGATAGAGGTGACCCAGTGATGAGTTGTTAGAGAGAGGAAGATTAATGAGAGAGAGAAACTTTCAGTGAGAGATCTTCGAGAGAGAAAGAGAGAGGGTGAAAAGATGAGGCAGAAAGAAAATGGGTGTTTCATTTGGACATCATGACATATGTCATAATATATATTATTATCAATCATCCTAGTTATTATTATTCTATGTAATTTGTATCCTATTATATTATGATCATAATTTGCTTGACAAATGCTATCAAATTATAATTAAAACTAAATTTCCCAAAGGATTAATAAGATTATCTTATCTTATCTTATCTTATCGTGTCTTATTTGTCTTGTCTTGTCCTATCTTTTCATCTTTCTCTTATTATGTTATGTTATCTTGTTATGTTATGTTATGTTATGTTATGTTATGTTAATGTTATGTTATGTTATCTTATCTTATCTTATCTTATCTTATCTTATCTTATCTTCTTATAATGATATCGTGTATATACGGGATGCCAGGCTCATCGGAAATATCATGTTCTATATCTGTATGGACACAGTGAGGCATTTGATTGATTTGATTTGATTTGATTTGATTTGATTTGATTTGATTTCCTTTTATTTTACTTTATTTTATTTTATTTTATTTACCCACATCCCCAACTAAGATGATCTCGTGGTTTGAGTAGGATTTTTTTTTGGTGTAAACAGCCAAGGATATTTAATGTGCACAGAGTGTGGTGATCTGCACATGGGATCTCCTCTTTATCGTCAGTCTCCGATGGGACTAGGTGTCGATCCACCTACCTGAATCAGGAGAGGGTGTAGAATACACTCGAAATAAATTGAGAAAATATTTTTAACCGTCGGCGGGACTTGAACACAACCTTTGGGTTGAGACACCGACGTGCTCTTTTTGTTTGAATTTAATTTTTTGTTTTTACCAGAAAGCGACGTTTAGTAAACGAACCTTGCATTGTTTCTACCAGAAGCGACGTTTAATAAACGATACTTGCATTGTTTCTATCAGAAGCGACGTTTAGTAAACGAACCTTCCATTGTTTCTATCAAAAGCGACGTTTAGTAAACTAACCTTCCATTGTTTCTATCAAAAGCGACGTTTAGTAAAACGAACATTGCATTGTTTTTACCAAAAGCGACGTTTAGTAAACGATACTTGCATTGTTTCTACCAGAAGTGACGTTTAGTAAACGAACCTTGCATTGTTTCTTTTAGAAGTGACGTTTAGTAAACTAACCTTGCATTGTTTCTACCAGAAGTGACGTTTAGTAAACGAACCTTGCATTGTTTCTTCAGAAGTGACGTTTAGTAAACGAACCTTGGATTCTTTCTACCAGAAGCAACGTTTAGTAAACGAACCTTGCATTGTTCTTACCAGAAGTGACGTTTAGTAAACGAACCTTGCATTGTTTCTTTCAGAAGTGACGTTTAGTAAACGAACCTTGGATTCTTTCTACCAGAAGCAACGTTTAGTAAACGAACCTTGCATTGTTCTTCACCAGAAGCGACGTTTAGTAAACGAACTTTGCATTGTTTTTACCAGAAGTGACGTTTTAGTAAACGAACCTTGCATTGTTTCTACCAAGTGACGTTTAGTAAACGAACTTTGCAATGGTTCTCCGTCATTGAGTAAAATTATTGTCTTTCCCTTAAGCGCCATTTTCAACAGGTTTTTTCATTCACCTAAGCCATTTTGAACAATTTGATTGAAAAGTTGTAATGTCGGCCAACGTTCACGCCTACCCACGTGACCAAGTACGATGTCACGAATGTACAACGCTCACACACATGAATGTAACCAATGTACGGTGTCACGAATGTACAACGCTTACACACATCAATGTAACCAATGTACGATGTCACGAATGTACAACGCTCACACACATCAATGTAACCAATTTACGATGTCACAAATGTACAACGCTCACACACATCAATGTAACCAATTTACGATGTAACGAATGTACAACGCTCACACCCATCAATGTAACCAATTTACGATGTAACGAATGTACAACGCTCACACCCATCAATGTAACCAATTTACGATGTAACGAATGTACAACGCTTACACACATCAATGTAACCAATTTACGATGTAACGAATGTACAACGGTCACACCCATCAATGTAACCAATGTACGATGTCACGAATGTACAACGCTCACACACATCTATGTTACCAATGTACGATGTCACGAATGTACAACGCTTACACACATCAATGTTACCAGTGTACGATGTCACGAATGTACAACGCTTACACACATCAATGTTACCAGTGTGCGAAGTCACAAATGTACAACGCTCACACATCAATGTTACCAGTGTGCGAAGTCACGAATGTACAACGCTCACACACATCAATGTTACCAGTGTGCGAAGTCACGAATGTACAACGCTCACACACATCAATGTTACCAGTGTGCGAAGTCACGAATGTACAACGCTCACACACATCAATGTTACCAGTGTGGAAGTCACGAATGTACAACGCTCACACACATCTATGTTACCAGTGTACGATGTCACAAATGTACGAAGCTCACACGGTTAACCACAGGGTGTGTGTGTGTGTGTGTGTGTGTGTGTGTGTGTGTGTGTGAGTGGGGTGTGGGTGGGAGGATATTAACTTTAGATGGGCTGTTGACTCAACTACTATATTCTGACGTTGTGTATACACATGTTGTGTTAGTGACGAGCAAGGGTTTTCCCCTTGCTTTTCCTAAAATTCTTATCACAGTGGTTACTTGTGTCAGGTTGTTTCATTTACCCACAGCCATCACTAAGATGATCTCGGGGCGTTGTGGTTTTCATTTTGCTTGACAGTCCTGTAAATAGCCAAGGCATCTTCAATACGCAAAAAGTATTGTGATCAGCACACGACCCCAGTAGTATTGTAGCAGTAGTAGTAGTAGTAGTAGTAGTAGTAGTAGTAGTAGTAGTAGTAGTAGTAGTAGCAGTAGTAGTAGTAGTAGTAGTATTATTAAAGTAGTAGTAGTAGCAGTAGTAGTAATAGTAGTTAGTAGTAGTAACAGCAATTGCAGTAGCAGTAGCAGCAGTAGCAGCAGTAGTAGTAACAGCAGCAGCAGCAGTAGTAGTAGCAGTAGAAGTAGTAGTATAGTAGTAGCAGCAGCAGCAGCAGCAGTAGCAGCAGTGAGGAACAGGATTTAGCAGGACCAGTAGTATGGGAGCAGTAGCAGTAGTAGTAGTAGCAGTAGTAGTAGTAGTAATAGCAGCAGTAGTAGCAGCAGCAGCAGTAGCAGCAGCAGCAGCAGCAGCAGCAGCAGTAGTAGTAGTAGCAGCAGCAGCAATCATGTGATAGTGCAGTCCCAGTAGCAGCAGCAGTAGCAGCAGCAGCAGCAGCAGCAGCAGCAATAGCAGTAGTAGTAATAGTAGTAGCAGCAGTAGCAGCAGCTTTGGTTTTCTTGGTTTGAGGTTGTAGCAGTAGTAGCAAATGGCAGTGTAGTAGCAGTGGTGGTAATAGTAGTGGTAGTAGCAGCAGCAGTGGCAGCAGCAGCAGCAGTAGCAGCAGCAGTAGCAGCAGCAGTAGTAGTAGTAGCAGCAGCAGCAGCAGCAGCAGCAGCAGCAGTAGCAGTAGCAGTAGTAGTAGTAGTAGTAACTAGTAGTAATGGCTAGTAGTAGTACCAATAGTAGTAGTAGTTGTGGCAGCAGTAGCAGCAGCAGCAGCAGTAGTAGTAGCAGCAGTAGTAGCAGTAGCAGTAGTAGTAGTCAGTAGCAGCAGTAGCAGTAGTAGTAGTAGTAGTAGTAGTAGTAGTAGTAGTAGTAGTAGTATAATTACTACTGCTATTATCAACATTTGTTGGGGGCTTTTTTAAATATTTATTGCACTTCAATCGTTGTTTCGCTGATTAAACCTTCATATATGCGAATCAGTCTATTTTTTATGTATTTATTGACCTATCTGTTTATTTATGAATCCAACTGTCTAATAGTCGATATATAATGTATCTATTTATTTAACCTTCAATCTATCTATTTATCTATCTATCTATATATCTATCTTTCTATCTACAATGATATATATATATATATATATATATATATATATATATATATATATATATATATATATATATATATATATATAGCTATCTGTTATCCTATCTAACTATCTATCAATTTTTTATCGGTCTGTTTATTTATCTATTTATTTATCTGTTTATCTATGCCTCTGTTTATCTATCTATATATCTATCTATCCATCTATTCTATCCATTTATCTATCTATATAAATATCTATGTCTATCAATCTGTCCGTCTATCTATCTCTATATCTATTTGTCTATCTGTTATCTATATATCTATCTCTATATCTGTCTCTAATTGCTGTTTCTGTCTCCCTATCTATATATCTCCATTTATGTATGCCATATGTTTATATATATGTCTATCTATCATTTATAGAATACCTTATCTATCTAACTATCTTCGTATCTATCTTATTCTCATTTAGAATATAGAATATATTATTCTTGTCTATATATATATGTGAACACTGTATACAGATTTATCGATATATATATTGATTTCCATTGTTTATTTGTTGTACTAAACATTCTTTGATGTCATTCTTCCTTTTCTATATATTTCCTATACTATATATATGTATATTTATCTATCTAGATATCTATCTCTCTGTCTGTCTGTATGTATGTCTGTCTGTCTATCTAACAATATACTTATTTATCTATCAATCTTTCTATCTCCATTTCGTTCCCTCTCTCTATGGATCTGTCTATCGATCTATCTATCTATCTATCTATCTGTCTCTCTGTTTATCTATCTGCCTATATCTGTCTATATGTCTATCTATCTATCTATCCGATCTATCTATCTATCTATCTATCTATCTATCTATCTATCTAACTATGTATCTATCTATCTATCTATCTATGTATCTATATATATATATATATATATATATATATATATATATATATATATATATATATATATATGTATCTATCTATCTATCTATCTATGTATCTATATATATATATATATATATATATATATATATATATATATATATTTATATATATATATATATATATATATGTATATGTATGTCTATCTATTTATCTTATCTTTCTATCTGTCTATCTATCTATCTATTTATCTATCTATCTATCTATCTGTCTATCTATCTATATATCTATCTATCTATCTATCTATCTATATATCTAGCTATCTATCCATTTATCTATATATTTATCTATCTATGCATCTATCTATTAATCTATCTATCTATCTATCTATCTGTCTGTCTATCTGTCTATCTATCAATCTATATTTCCATCTATCTTTCTATCTATCTATCCATTTATATATCTTTTATCCATCTATTTATCTGTCTGTCAATCTATCTATCTATATATCTACCTGTCTATCTATCTATCTATCTATATGTCTGTCTATCTACCTATCTATCTATCTATCTATCTACCTACCTATCTACCTATCTATCTATTTATCTATCTATCTACACATCTATCTATCTATCTATCTATCTATTTATCTATATATCTATCTGTCTATATATATATATATATGTCTATCTATCTATCTATCTATCTACCTATCTATCTATCCATTTATCTATCTATTTATCTATCTATCTATCTATCTATCTATTTATCTATCTATCTATCTATCTATCTATCTATTTATCTATCTATCTATCTATCTATCTATCTATCTATCTATCTACCTACCTATCTATCTATCGAGCTATCTACCTATCTACCTATCTATCTATCTATCTATATACTACCTATCTACCTATTTATCTATCTGTCTATCTTGATGTATATACTGCACGCCACATTTAACACGTCCCTTTGTAACGGATTATAACTCAATGACTGTTTGATACCAATTAGTGAAATCGTTGTCAAACGAAAAGGAGTTAAACTTGATTTCTAGTAGGAAAATGAAAATGTAGAAAACTAAGGTGTGTTTTTTTTTAATACAATATCGCTCAATAAACACAACAGTCCACATTTCAATAGTACAAGGACGTATTTTGTCAACGTTAACTCACTAATAAACATTTTTTGAAAGCGAAATTCAAAAATCCAGTTCGAAATTCAACTGTAATAAAGGGACAATGGAAACATTATTTAATATGACTTTCGAATAATCTAGCACTGATAAGAAGTTCAAATGCCATTGAAAGTAGCACTAACAAAGTGTTCAAACGCCATTTGAAGGTAGGACTAACAAAGTGTTAAAACGCAATTGAAGGTAGCACTGACAAGGCTTTCGAACGTCATTGAAGGTAGCACTAACAAAGTGTTCAAATACCGTTGAAGGTAGTACTAAGAAGGTGTTCAAATGCCATTGAAGGTAGCACTAACAAAGTGTTCAAATACCGTTGAAGGTAGCAATAAGAAGGTGTTCAAATGCCATTGAAGGTAGCACTAACAAAGTGTTCAAATACCGTTGAAGGTAACATTGAAGATATTAACAAAGTGTTCAAACGCCATTGAAAGTAGCACTAAGAAGGTGTTCAAACGCCATTGAAAGTAGCACTAAGAAGGTGTTCAAACGTGTTCAAACGCCATTGAAAGTAGCACTAAGAAGGTGTTCAAACGCCATTGAAAGTAGCACTAAGAAGGTGTTCAAACGCCATTGAAAGTAGCACTAAGAAGGTGTTCAAACGCAATTGAAAGTAGCACTAAGAAGGTGTTCAAACGCCATTGAAAGTAGCACTAAGAAGGTGTTCAAACGCCATTGAAAGTAGCACTAAGAAGGTGTTCAAACGCAATTGAAAGTAGCACTAAGAAGGTGTTCAAACGCCATTGAAAGTAGCACTAAGAAGGTGTTCAAACGCCATTGAAAGTAGCACTAAGAAGGTGTTCAAACGCCATTGAAAGTAGCTCTAACAAGGTGTTCAAACGCCATTGAAAGTAGCACTAACAAGGTGTTCAAACGCCATTGAAAGTAGCACTAAGAAGGTGTTCAAACGCCATTGAAAGTAGCACTAACAAGGTGTTCAAACGCCATTGAAGGTAGCACTAAGAAGGTGTTCAAACGCCATTGAAGGTAGCACTAACAAGGTGTTCAAACGCCATTGAAAGTAGCACTAACAAGGTGTTCAAACGCCATTGAAAGTAGCACTAACAAAGTGTTCAAACGCCATTGAAGGTAGCACTAACAAGGTGTTCAAACGCCATTGAAGGTAGCACTAACAAGGTGTTCAAACGCCATTGAAGGTGAGTTTAATGGACGTTGCGATGTTCACACCAACGATTCGCCTTCATCTCACTAGCTGTGTGGTGTAGCATGGATATCAACACTGAATTGCGGAATTTCTGTTTTTGTTCTTGTTTTCTTTGCATCACATCCAAGATAAGAACGTCATCAATTGTTGCAGTACAACAACAAAATTCCATTAAGGATCATAATATGAGTGCAAACTCAGATTTTGGAAAAGCCCTCAGCACGTGTCATTCGGATTATTCAAAATTGTAAATTCGTGTACTATTGATTGTCGAGTCCTTTCAGTCTTTCGCACAATTTTTGTAATAAAAGAAGTATTTTTCTCAACAAATGATATGTCAACAGATCATGCAATCAATGTCCTTCCATTTGATACCACAACGATTGTCATGACAACAACAACAACGAAAGGCGAATTGTTATTTTTTGGCATTCAGAATTATATTTATTCTATCTATCTATCTATCTATATATTTATCTATACCTATCTATCTTTCTATTTATCTATCTATCTATCTATCTATCTATCTATCTATCTATCTATCTATCTATCTATCTATCTATCTATCTATCTATCTATCTATCTATCTATCTATCTATAAATATATATATATAAATATATATATACCTAAGTATATTATCTATAAATATATATATATATATAACAGATCTCTGTCTCTCTCTCTCTGTCCTCTCTCTCTCTCTCTCTCTCTATATCTTTTCTCTCTCTCTCTCTCTCTCAACTCTCTCTCTCTCTCTTGTTATTTCTTTGGCTCTTCTCTCTCTCTATCTTTCTTCTCTCTATCTCTCTCTCTCTCTCTCTCTCTCTCTCTCTCTCTCTCTCTCTCTCTCTTCTCTCTCTCTCTCTCTCTCTCTCTATCTCTCTCTCTCTCTCTCTCTCTCTCTCTCTCTCTCTCTCTCTCTCTCTCTCTCTCTCTCTCTCTCTCTCTCTCTCTATCTCTCTATCTATCTCTCTCTCTCTCTCTCTCTCTCTCTCTAAATATATATATATATATCTATATATATATATATATATATATATATATATATATATAACTATTCTATTTATCTCTCCTTCTTCTCTCTTCTCTTTCTTTCTCTCTGTCTGTCTCTGTCCTCTCTTTCTCTCTTTCTCTCTCTCTCTCTCTTCTCTCTCTCTCTCTTTCTCTCTCTCTCTCTCTCTCTCTCTCTCTCTCTCTCTCTCTCTCTCTCTCTCTCTCTCTCTCTCTCTCTCTCCCTCACTCACTCTGTCTCTAATTTTTTCTCTCTTGTTCTTACTTTGTCTTTGTCACTCTCCAACAGCATCTGATAAACACTCAACAAATAAGCTTTCTACACTCCCTTATCATATCCAAATAAGAAAACTGTTGTAGAAGTAAATTTAAAACATTACTTATACTTTTTGTACTCGTGATTAATCAATGTTGTAATAACATAAGAATATACATTTTGAGAGGTAGACATTAAAATCGTTATCTAATTTACAAAAAAGCTTAATTATTACGATCCCAAATCATAACAAACGGTTTATTAAATAATTACGAATGCATAACGTGAAAATAACCTTATCGACTCACCTTGCTGACTGATGTCTTTCCTACCCAGCGCAGTCAAATTAAATCCACACAGAGAAATTTTATAGAACACCAATTCTTTTGTCCACCGCTCTGACTAGACCAAAATTATGTTCATTAATACTATTGACAAAGTGTAAATAACTCTCCCTTGCAGTGATAGAAATGAACAACTGACATCCTGCACTCTGCACCTCCTCTCCTGTAGAAAAGATGGTTGATATAACGATTCACGATAAGAAAATGATATCGTTTACAACATTGAACAAACCGAAATAAAACACAACACACACACACACACACACACACGTATTTACTCAAAGACACATATACAGACACACACACACACACCCACACACACACACACACACACACACACCGATAACACAGAGTACAGCGTTGCCTGTGACATGAGGAATTCTGTTTGTCGCAGGTCCTGTCTTCACTCACGCCATAAATAAAACGCACGTGAGGAGAGGGAGAGTTGCCGTAAGAGCGCGTGGGGCGAAAATCTGCTCGTGCGTGGAATTGTCTGGGTGGTGACATGCGGGTCGGTCAGTTTGCCTGCCTGTCTGCCTGACTCTTCTTTCTGTCTGTTGCAGAGACAGGGTGCCAGACAGGGGTTATCAGGGTGCCCGAAACAGGGGTTATCAAAAATGAATGTATTAAGGCCGAAACTATAGTATATTGGTATAGTACTATGGTGACAAAATGAATGTATTAAGGCCGAAACTATAGTATATATGGTATAGTACTAGTGACAAAATGAATGTATTAAGGCTATATATGGTATATATGGTATAGTACTATGAC
>JAXRKP010001462.1:50000-80000 GCA_037039925.1 Doris montereyensis | reverse complement strand
AGAGAGAGAGAGAGAGAGAGAGAGACAGAGAGAGAGAGAGAGAGAGAGAGAGAGAGAGAGAGAGAGACAGACAGACAGACAGAGAGAGAGACAGAGACAGACAGAGAGAGACAGAGACAGAGAGAGAGAGAGAGAGAGAGAGAGAGAGAGAGAGAGAGAGAGAGAGAAAGAAAGAGAGAGAGAGAGAGAGAGAGAGAGAGAGAGAGAGAGAGAGAGAGAGAGAGAGAGAGAGAGAGAGAGAGAGAGAGAGAGAGAGAGAGAGAGAGAGAGAGAGAGAATATCACTGATTAGGATACATGTCATTGTCCTTAACAATGACAAAATTATACTGACCTGTTCTCATTCATGAACACGATTTTTTAAATCTGTATGCTTTGCAATGTTCATGAAGGTATTTAGTTTCAATAATACGGGGAAGTGGGGGGGAGAGAGAGAGACTATGGAAGCGATATTACTTGCAGTACTATCGTCAGCATAATAAGCAATAGTTAAGTGTATGGATCGGCGGCGAATATCCAATGTCATCACCACTGTCACGTGACTTGGACAATGAATGCGGAAGTGCCGCATAGACCCTATTGATAACAATAGTTTAATCAGACGTTATATTTTTAAACCGACACATTGACTTTTAAACATTGCCATCATCCCATTGAGATAATAGATTACTTTAAACAGGTATGTAAGTATCAATTTCTGTGTGTGTGTGTGTGTGTGTGTGTGTGTGTGTTGCCGCTAATTTTCTAAACGGCCGAGCGGACAGAGTTCATATTTGGCACCGACAATGTGATCAAACCGGGGAAGGTTTTAGGCGTATAAAATTCATATTATTGTGTTTGGTAAATTGTTGGCACTCGCTTTGTGAATCATTATAAATTTAACATAATTATTTTAGAGTCCGCCATTATGCTGGACTTGACTAACACATTCACCAGTCGATTAATTCTTTTGCAACCTGTAAAAGTGGGTCGGCAATAGCCCCACTAACAGGAGGGGAAATCTCAGCACACGTGTCACCATATCCATTATGACATTAAAGGACATATTAGTATCTCTCACATCACGCACCACTAGCCTACTGAGTTTTACTATCTAGATCTAGAGCTGGAATCCAGATCTAGCTCTAGATTTAGATCTAGAACTAAATCTAATCCTAAATTATATCTAGAGCTAGAGTAGATATATCTAGATCTAGATCCTGGTTTAGCTTCTACTGGCTTCGAGATCTACATCCAGGTTTCTAGATTCTAGCTCTAGCTAGAGCCAGATCTAGATCTTATCTAGCGCTAGCTTCCAGAGCTAGAATTTTTTAAAATCTGAAATGTTTCACTACTATTCTACAGATCTGCGGTTTCCTTTTGTAGATCTAGAACCGATCTAGAGCTAGAATCTAGATCTAGATCTAGATCCAGATTCTAGATTTAACTCTAAATCTAGATCTAGAGCTAAATATCTACTATTTATGCCACTCTTTGGGAGGAAGGGGGGGGGGTACGGTTCTTGGTTTATTTTAACTGCTACGTTTTATCATCAAAGTCAACGAAATTTTATGACTTATAGATCTAGATTTAGCCTTCACTAGATTAATAATCTAGATATCTACATTTCGATCTGGAATCCAAACTAGATTCTACATGTAGATTTTGATTTAAATTTAGATCTAGATGTAAATTAAAAATCGAGATGTAAAATCAACTTTACAGGCCTTATTTTAACAAATTACAGCTGAGCTAAAGTTGGCGAGAAAAAATGGTGGGTGATTTGGGTGTGAGGTAGGGGTGAGCTTTAGGACTACAGGATCAGACCCCACCTGCATCTTATACACTAATACTGTGCTCTTTGTGTCTTTTCCCCGTGCAACGAACGGGCAATCATGCCTGTATCTATATATAAAACTGTCAATCCCCAAATTTGACCGCTCTTATCTCAGAAACCACTGCACCAACAACGCCATATTTTCAGGTAAATTTCAATAAACTGCTTTAGGGTCTTAGCGAGTAAAATCTTGGGTCAAATTAGTATTTTAGTTGATTAGAAAAGGATTGTTTTTGCCTGTGATCCACGAAAATTTGTATTGTTAATGTTACTATTTCTTCATTTCCGGTCACTAGATTTGCCATGAAAAGCCCACCTAACCTAAGCACTCTATATCACCCTGTACCCGGTAATCTTTTGTGTAGTTCATCGTTGAAAAAAACAATGGGGTTAAAGAGTAATCATAACCATCAACGTCTACGGGCATGCTGGTATATATATATATATATATATATATATATATATATATATATATATATATATATATATATATATATATATATATATATATATATATATATATATATATATATATATATATATATATATATATATGTATATATATATATATATGTATATATATATATATATATATATATATATATATATATATATATATATATATATATATATATATATATATATATATATATATATATATATATATGAACACATCATGCTGACAGAATTTGAGGAAAATCCCTATGATTTATTGTGATATGTACGCTCTTTTTTCGTCATCCTTATTCATATTAACAAATGTATTCTTATTTTTGATTGATTAACTGTTTTGTACCTCTATAGTAAATGTTAATTCCGTATTCCAATGTACATAGTGTGAGTGGCATTGGCGGTCCAGTGGTTCGAATCCTAGCAAAGCCAGTTTCGACCATGTGTTCCTTGGGAAAGACACTTACCATGCTTTTCCCACCCAGGTGTAAATGGGTACATGCACTAGTTTGGGAGTAAAACCCTGCGTCAGACTAGCGTCCTGTCCAGGAGGTGATTATTGTCACCAGTTCCGCTTCACGCTATAGAAACCGGTATAAGCTCCAAGTCTATGGACGATAAGGATCTGGAAGGAAATGTTTTCCTCATATTGTGTATGTTTAAAAGATCGTTGCGAACGAAGATGATGGATGTGCCTTTTTGAGGACAATAAAGTGTATTGAATTGAACTGAAAACAAATAAACAAGCAAAACATACAAAAAAGTGTATTGAATTGAATTGAAAACAAATAAACAAGCAAAACATACAAAAAAGTGTATTGAATTGAATTGAAAACAAATAAACAAGCAAAACATACAAAACACCTAATGGAACAAATTGAAATGGAATAATATTTTGCTTTGCTCTTACTTGTAAACTAGGGGAATGAATTCACACCACGTCGCCCTCGCGTTCTTGAAATCAAATGTTGCTATAACTATAATATGGAACCAACGCAGCATGTAAGTTCTCTCTCGCCGCACTGCATTGGCAGCCAAAGAAAGGCACTACTAAACGATTGCTGTATAATCTACGATCCGTTAGGTAAACATATTCGGGCATACCACAAAGATCTCCTCAAATCCACCACCACCACCACAACCACACCATAAACATACAAAATTATATAACAAACCCCCCCCCCATTTATCGCCAGTACAATTACACGAAATGAACGGTCGTTGGTCAGCTGGTGTTTTCATTGTCTAATTATGGAGTCTATTCAAAGCGTCTCTTAGACTGCCTGTAGGATCATAGGGATGGGTCTAGTGCATGACCTGTTTGACCTCGCTAGATCAGGTAGTTTTTTTTTTTGTACATAAAACGAATGACGCTAAGGGCCAACAGCAGAGAAAACAGTATTGGGCGCACCTGAGGCCGCTATGTCAATATTCATTTATTTGGTTGGTAATGAAACATTCCTTCAATCACATGTACAGCGTTAGTCTTAGTGGTTGTGTTACCTTTCCACGGCATGTTCTCGCCCCCCCCTTTTCTTTGTTTCTGTTGGGTTGGGTTTTTTTCTCATTATCTCACATTAAGTCGTGGCGTCGGTGGCCGAGTAGTTAGGCTGCCGGTCTGCGGATCATGACGTCCCAGGTTCGAATCCTATCAAAACTAGCCTCAATGGTGTGTTTCTTTGGGAAATACGCTTACCACTCATTTCCCTCACGCGACTCAGGTGCAAATGGGTACAAGTCACTAGCTTGGGAGTAAAGTCGTGTATCAGACTAGCACGTCTTGTCCACGAGGTGAATATCGTCACGTGTTCCGCTTCACAGCTATTGAAAACAACTCTATGCGCCGTATCCGCCTTGAGGGAAATTTACTTACTTCAACATTAAGTCGTCAGTGTGTGTGTGACTGGTGTGTGACGTGTGGACACACCGACGTCTAATAGGAAATGAGTTTAAAGATAAACAGCCAGGCACCAACAAGTTGATCCAAGACGATGAACAAGAACAAGGCAGGATAATCAAAGTCACGTGTAGAACCCAATGTCACACCTTGTACAAAGTCCCGTGTAAAACCAAATCTCACACCTTGTACAAAATCCCGTGAAAAACCAGATCTCACACTTGTAAAAGTCCCATGTAGTACCAAACCTCATACATTGTACAAAGTCACGTGTAGAACCCAATGTCACACCTTGTACAAAGTCACGTGTAGAACCAAACCTTACACATTGTACAAAGTCACGTGTAGAACGAAACCTACACCTTGTACAAAGTCACGTGTAGAACCAAACCTTACACCTTGTACAAAGTCACGTGTAGAACCCAATGTCACACCTTGTACAAAGTCACGTGTAGAACCAAACCTTACACCTTGTACAAAGTCACGTGTAGAACCCAATGTCACACCTTGTACAAAGTCACGTGTAGAACCAAACCTTACACCTTGTACAAAGTCACGTGTAGAACCAAACCTTACACCTTGTACAAAGTCCCGTGTAGAACCAAACCTTACACCTTGTACAAAGTCACATGTAGAACCAAACCTTACACCTTGTACAAAGTCCCGTAGAACCAAATCTCACATCTTGTACAAAGTCCTGTGTAAAACCAAATCTCACATCTTGTACAAAAGTCCCATGTAGTACCAAATCTCACACCTTGTACAAAGTCCCGTGTAGAACCCAATGTCACACCTTGTACAAAGTCCCGTGTAGAACCCAATGTCACACCTTGTACAAAGTCCCGTGTAAACCCAATTTCACACCTTGTACACAGTCCCGTGTAGAACCCAATGTCACACCTTGTACAAAGTCCTGTGTAGAACTCCACTCACACCTTGTACAAAGTCCCGTCACACACCTTGTACAAAGTCCCGTGTAGAACCCAATGTCACACCTTGTACAAAGTCCCGTGTAGAACCCAATGTCACAACTTGTACAAAGTCCCGTGTAGAACCCAATGTCACACCTTGTACAAAGTCCCGTCACACCTTGTAGAACCCAATGTCACAACTTGTACAAAGTCCCGTGTAGAACCCAATGTCACACCTTGTACAAAGTCCCGTGTAGAACCCAATGTCACACCTTGTACAAAGTCCCGTGTAGAACCCAATGTCACACCTTGTACAAAGTCCCGTGTAGAACCCAATGTTACACCTTGTACAAAGTCCCGTGTAGAACCAAATGTCACACCTTGTACAAAGGCCCGTGTATAACCCAATGTCACACCTTGTACAAAGTCCCGTGTAGAACCCAATCACACCTTGTACAAAGTCCCATGTAAATCCAAATCTCACACCTTGTACAAAGTCCTGTAAAATCAAATCTCACACATTGTACAAAGTCCCGTATAGAATCAAATCTCACACCCTGTACAAAGTACCATGTAAAATCAAATCTCACACCCTGTACAAAGTCCCGTGTTTAACCAAATCTAACACTTTGTACAAAGTCCTAACATGTAGAACCAATGTCACACCCTGTACAAAGTCCCGTGTAGAACCCAATGTCACACCCTGTACAAAGTCCACCGTGTAGAACCCGATCTAACACCTTGTAGAAAGTCCCGTGTAGAACCCGATCTAACACCCTGTACAGCAATTTGTCAGACACGCTTCACAAAATAGATGAATTGCAAAATAGTTAGCACTGTGACAACATTTAAATTATGCGATTAAATCACACTCTAAAAACAATTCATGTACATAACATCATAAATATAATATATGTGATATATATATATTGATATTGTCTTATATTAAAGTCTTAAAATGCAACAGTGTCTCAGCTTTTACTTATTTTGAATGAATTAAAAGATAGGCTTGATCTGGTTTTAAAACTGAAGCTGTTCCATAAGACAAGAGCTACCACACTATATTATTTATTATGAACGAATAACAGACATTAAAGTGGCATCAGAAGATCTCAATGATCTGACAGGTTTGTATTTTTCTAATAGTTCTTTGATGTAGGCAGGAGACATGTTGTGAAAGCATTTATAAGCATGACATAAAAAAAATTAATCAGTGCAGTATATGACTGGCAGTCAATTGATATCTTAGAATACAAGTGTAATATGGTCAGCCGAATCATACTTTAATCTTCTCTCAGGGGTAAATATCAAAGATAGAGCTAGAGAAGAAGTAGACCTCCTAATGCATAAAAGGCAAGAAAATGTACTAGAATGTTGGAAATCTATAAGCCCACGACTATTAAAGGTAAACATTAAACCAACAGAAGAGAAATTAAATGATCAATAGCTTATGGACCAAAGAAGATGCCACCAAAGAAGAAAAAGATATCTTCGAAAACGATTTCCAAATAGCTGCAGAGAATCTCAAACTCAAACAGGAACTAATGGTTTTAGGAGATTTAAACGCTAGAGTAGGCAACAATGTAGAAACATCAGGATGAGTAATAGGTAAAGAAGGAGAGACAACAACTTCTCCAAATGGAGAGAGACTAATAGAGTTTGCCTAAAGAATACCATGAAAATAGCCAACACCTTTTTTTCCTCATAAAGATATCCACAAATATACAATAATAAATGAATACATATGCGAAAAGGCAATCATAGACTACAAAATAGTAAGCAGCTCCTTTTTTTATACTACGAGGGACGCAAGAGTAAACAGAGAAGCTGAAATATTTAGTAATCATCACCTAGTGATTGCCAAAATGAGATAACTAACTGAAGAAAACAAACAGAAAAGGAAAGAGAAGAAAGCTACTAAACTCAAAATAGAGGAACTAAATAAACAGTAGTAAAACAGGTATACCAATCTAGGATAAAAAGATGTATCAGTGAAAGGTAGATGGATCTGCATGATAGCACAATAGAAGAAAAGTGGCAGATGTATAAAGAAACACTCCTCAGTTGTACTGAAGAGGTATGTGGTATGAAACAAATTAAAGCAAAAGAACAGCATGGTGGAATGAGAATGTCAAGACTAAGATAAAAAAAATTTGGAAGGAAACAGAAAATGCCAGGATAGGGCAGCCTGGAGAAAGATCATTTCGGGCATCTTAACCCATACACCGGAAAGTAGAATAGGAAATGATAAAGAAAGAAGAAAGAAATTAATATGGTCAGATGTTTTAGTTAAAGTTATCTGGACTCAGACAAGCTTTCTCAAATGTTGTCTATGACCTTCAATTTGTATTGTATATCTGGACATTGACAAGCTTTCTCAATGTTGTCTATGACCTTCAATTTGTATTGTATATCCTGACTATGACAAGCTCTCTCAATGCTGTCTATGACCTTCAATTTATATTGTATATCTGGACAATGACAAGCTTTCTCAGTGTTATCTATGATCTTCAATTTGTATTGTATATCTGGACTATGACAAGATTTCTCAATGCTGTCTATGACCTTCAATTTATATTGTATATCTGGACTATGACAAGCTTTCAATGCTTTCTCAATGCTGTCTATGACCTTCAATTTGTATTGTATATCTGGACTATGACACGCTTTCAATATTGTCTATGACCTTCAATTTGTATTGTATATCTGGACAAGCTTTCTCTATGTTGTCTAATGTTTTCAATATATATTGTATAACTGAACTATGACACGCTTTCTATGTTGTCTATGACCTTCAGAGACACAGAGAGAGAGAGAGAGAGAGAGAGAGAGAGAGAGAGAGAGAGAGAGAGAGAGAGAGAGAGAGAGAGAGAGAGAGAGAGAGAGAGAGAAAGAGAGAGAGAGAGAGAGATCGACAAACATACAGACAGACAGACAAACAGACAGACAGACAGACAAAACAGCGACATAAACAGTGACAGGAAATAAGGAGAGAATAGGGTGTATGCATGAAACAATAAGCAAAAGCAATCGGTAAAAATCTCAGTTTTTTAAATTATTTCAGTTTAAACCAACTTGAATGTATTTGTCTAGAAATCACGTTATGACAGTAATTGCAACCGAATTCACTGGACGGAAACGGATAACTGAGGACCAGAAGAATTAGAGTTGTACACATGAAGTCACAGATACCTGCATTTTCGAAAGATTGCCAGCTTAAATGTGCTGATTTTTTGTTTACCTCGTCCACCATTGTGGTGATCTCAGGGTGAAAGAGGATGCAACAAGATGAAAGAAAGATTAAGTGAAAGACAGAAAGAAAAGAAATAGGACCTACCACGCAGGACCAGCCAATTGCCCGCGCAAGCTGTGGTAGCCAGCTAGATGACTAGGAGCTAGCCACATATGAAAAGGACTTCTGGTAGCCAGCCAGGATGACTAGGAGTGATACTGATGATACATAGTGAAGAGGACTTCTGGTAGCCAGACAACATGACTAGGAGTGATACCAGATGAAAGGACTTCTGGTAGCCAGACAGATGACATGACTAGAGCTATACTGATATAAAGACTTCTGATAGCCAGACAGGACTAGGAGTGATACATGACTAGGAGCGATACTGATGAAATGAAATGACTTCTGCAGCCAGACTAGGAGTGACTAGGAGCGATACATAGCCAGACAACATGACTAGGAACGATACTGACTTCTGGTAGCCAGCCAGCATGACTAGGAGCGATACTGATGAAAGGACTTCTGGTAGCCAGCTGCAAAGCGAACATGAAAGGACTAGGAGCGATGCATATAAATGGACTTCTTGACAACAGCAGGAGCGATACTGAAAAGGACTAGCCAGACAACAAGACTAGGGATACTATGAAACGATATAAACAACATGACTAGGAGCGATACTGATGAAAGGACTTCTGGTAGCCAGACAACATGATTAGAGCCATATCTGGTAGCCAGACAACATGACTGATGGAGCTGATTAGGGCGATGCCGATAAATGGGAATATACAGTAGCCAGCCATAACTTCCGCAATGTACTAACACTATGACAAAGTCTTTGTCTACCAGCCAGCATGACTAGGAGCTCATTCACACCTCAGTCAAGGAGGAAAGCAGAGTAGAGCTATTTCATATAAACACATCGTGAGAAAGCAGAACTAACCTGTACCAGCCGTGGGGCTTGAACCAGTGTCAACATGGTTATGAGCTCCGATAAAAGTACTACAGTCCAGCCACAACGGAGTTGAACCAGTGTCACCAAGGATTTGATTACAAGATCACGACACTACAGTTCAGCTACAACGTCTTGAACCAGTGTCGTCGTGATTACCAGCTCACAACACTACAGTTCAGCTACAAAAGTCTTGAACCAGTGTCGTCGTGATTACCAGCTCACAACACTTTCTCTACACCGCCTTGAACCAGTGTCGTCGTGATTACCAGCTCACAACACTACAGTTACGAACAACGCCTTGAACCAGTGTCGTCAGATTACCAGCTCACAACACTACATTTCAGCTACAAAGCCTTGAACCAGTGTCGTCGTGATTACCAGCTCACAACACTACAGTTACGCTACACGCCTCGAACCAGTTCGATTACCAGCTCACAACAGAAAGACTACAGTTCAGCTACAACGCCTTGAACCAGTGTCGTGTGATTACCAGCTCACAACACTACAGTTCAGCTACAAAGCCTTGAACCAGTGTCGTCGTGATTACCAGCTCACAACACTACATTTCAGCTACACCGCCTTGAACCAGTGTCGTCGTGATTACCAGCTCACAACACTACATTTCAGCTACAACGCCTTGAACCAGTGTCGTCGTGATTACCAGCTCACAACACTACAGTTCAGCTACAACGTCTTGAACCAGTGTCGTCGTGATTACCAGCTCACAACACTACATTTCAGCTACACCGCCTTGAACCAGTGTCGTCGTGATTACCAGCTCACAACACTACAGTTCAGCTACAACGCCTTGAACCAGTGTCGTCGTGATTACCAGCTCACAACACTACAGTTCAGCTACAACGCCTTGAACCAGTGTCGTCGTGATTACCAGCTCACAAACACTACAAAGTTCATTACAACGCCTTGAACCAGTGTCGTCGTGATTACCAGCTCACAACACTACAGTTCAGCTACAACGCCTTGAACCAGTGTCGTCGTGATTACCAGCTCACAACACTACAGTTCAGCTACAACGCCTTGAACCAGTGTCGTCGTGATTACCAGCTCACAACACTACAGTTCAGCTACAACGTCTTGAACCAGTGTCGTCGTGATTACCAGCTCACAACACTACAGTTCAGCTACAACGCCTTGAACCAGTGTCGTCGTGATTACCAGCTCACAACACTACAGTTCAGCTACAACGCCTTGAACCAGTGTCGTCGTGATTACCAGCTCACAACACTACAGTTCAGCTACAACGCCTTGAACCAGTGTCGTCGTGATTACCAGCTCACAACACTACAGTTCAGCTACAACGCCTTGAACCAGTGTCGTCGTGATTACAAGCTCACAACACTACGGTTTAGCTACAACGCCTTGAACCAGTGTCGTCGTGATTACAAGCTCACAACACTACATTTAGCTACAACGCCTTGAACCAGTGTCGTCGTGATTACAAGCTCACAACACTACGGTTCAGCTACAACGCCTTGAACCAGTGTCGTCGTGATTACAAGCTCACAACACTACAGTTCAGCTACAACGCCTTGAACCAGTGTCGTCGTGATTACAAGCTCACAACACTACAGTTCAGCTACAACGCCTTGAACCAGTGTCGTCGTGATTACCAGCTCACAACACTACGGTTTAGCTACAACGCCTTGAACCAGTGTCGTCGTGATTACAAGCTCACAACACTACAGTTCAGCTACAACGCCTTGAACCAGTGTCGTCGTGATTACCAGCTCACAACACTACAGTTCAGCTACAACGCCTTGAACCAATGTCGTCGTGATTACAAGCTCACAACACTACGGTTCAGCTACAACGCCTTGAACCAATGTCGTGATTACAAGCTCACAACACTACGGTTTAGCTACAACGCCTTGAACCAATGTCGTCGTGATTACAAGCTCACAACACTACGGTTTAGCTACAACGCCTTGAACCAATGTCGTCGTGATTACAAGCTCACAACACTACGGTTTAGCTACAACGCCTTGAACCAATGTCGTCGTGATTACAAGCTCATACACACTACAGTTTAGCTACAACGCCTTGAACCAATGTCGTCGTGACTACCAGCTCACAGCACTACAGTTTAGCTACAACGCCTTTCATTCCACTTTGATAGATTTGTAGCAAGTAGATTACACTTCCGGTTTGATTTGATTTGATTTGATTTTACTCACATCTACAACAGTAACTAAGGTGATCTCGATGGGTTTTTAGTACGTATTACTTTTGCTGGAATTGCCATGTAAACAGCCAAGGGAATACCGCAATAACGTGCACAGAGTGTTGTGATCTGCACGCGGGGTGTCTTTGCTACCCTGTCTCTGATGGGAATAGGTGTCCACCCGTCGGCGGGAATTGCACCCAAGATTTTCCTCCTGACTACCGATCCCACCGCCCCTCCCACCCCCACCCCACCCCCACACCCCAATAATGGAAACAACAGAACGATCATCATCGGATAAAAGAAATGTAAAGAAGAAGAAAAAGAAATGTAAAGAAGAAAAGAAAGAAAGAAGAAGGCAAAAGACGAGAAAAGAAAAGAAAGAAGTGAAAGAAGAAGGCAAAAGACGAGAAAAGAAATGAAAGAAGTGAAAGAAGAAGGCAAAAGACGAGAAAAAGAAAAGAAAGAAGATGTAAAGACAGAAAGAAAGAAAGAAAGAATAAGAGGGAAAGAAAGATCACAGATTCTCAGAGTCCAGACAACCAATCAGTATTGAGTCAATTCTTTCCACTTTCATACTACATATGTAACAAGTAAATTACACTTCCAGCGTGATTGGATTGGATTTTACCCACAGTGGCATGCATGGCTGACTGGTTAGGCTGCTGGACTGGGGATCATGGAGGTCCCGAGTTCGAATCTTAACGAAGCTAAATCTGACGTTGTATCCTTGGGAAAGACACTTAACACGCATTTTCCCCACTACACCCAGATGTAAATGAGTACAAACACTAGCTTGGTAGTAAAAGCCTGATGGTGGTAATTTGATGTAAGTTACATAGGCACTTATTGATCTGACCACGTGACAAGGAAGTCGTGTGAAACTGGACGGATACAGTCAATGTCAGCCAACACCAGGTAATTACGACTAAAAACTATAATCACAGTCTAACCTAGCACGGTAGACCATTTTGGATTCTACCTGGCTGTCAGAGGCCCTTACCTTGTCAATCAACGGTTCAATTTTGTCGTGCATTGACGATCGTCGTTGCTATTCGATCATTATTCGCTGTTTTCCTTTTGTCCACAATCAGTTTCAGCTTTAGGCGAATTTTGATCCGTCCATTGCTGGTCTCCATCTTCAGGCTAACTCATTTAACTCATTTAACTCATTTAACTCATTTAACTTCGTGTCTGTGAGACAAAATCTAATGTTGAGTTGTCTCATCTTTCTTTTCTTTGATGGGGTTTTTGTTTTGTAGGGGTTTTTTTAGTTCTGGTGCAATCTTGTACTCCGAAATTACTTTTTGTATTGACGTTCAGCCCAAGGCTAAAACTTCGTAGAAGAATAAGGAAAATTCCTGAAACACGTCATCAAAACAAATACGTTTTGGGTAAAATGGTAAAATGCGATGTTATGAAACTTGAACTTTAAAGTGAAATTCAGAAAGAAAGAAGCGCCTTCTCCTTCTTCTTTGTTCGCAAAGACTCTGTGGTAGATAGATGCAATTTATGAATTTGTCTACGTAGACAGATAGATTGTTTATCATGTATAGCCTTTTGTTCTTTCGAGGCGCCGGTAGTTCAGTCGATATAGTGTCTGCTACCACCCAAGTGGCCTGAGTTCGATTCCAGTTTGGGTGAACTTTCTCTGGCCCTCCTGTCGACCCAGCAGCGAAATGTATAGCTACGTCTATTCACACTGGGTAAAAGCAAAGGCAGCGTGGAATGTAATGGCAAACTACCACATAATGATAAAGCAGTGAGGCAAGGGCATGTTGGAAGTTACTGTAATGACACAAGATAATATGAAAGCCCCATAGGAACAAAGACGAGACAAACGCAGAGAGAGAGAGAGATAGATAGATAGATTGATATGATATATATATATATATATATATATATATATATATATATATATATATATATATATATAGACAGATAGATAGATAGATAGATAGATAGATAGATAGATAGATAGATAGATAGATAGACGGATATATAGAAAGGTAGATAGATACATAGATACACAGAAACATACATACATACATACATACATACATACATACATACATACATACATACATACATACATACATAGATACATAGATAGATAGATAGATGGATAGATGGATAGTTAGATAGATAGGCATACACACAGACATGCAGGCAGATTATGCAGATAGACAGACAGATAGATTGCCAAAAACTATGGATCTTTGTATTGGCGTCTTCGTCTTCAGGATATGTTATATTGCAAGATGTACAAGACACGTTCAAGCTGATTATATCTACCAAATAAGGACATTTTCATTCCTCTTTTTTTCTTTTTGTTTTGTTTTAGTTTTGTTATTGTTATTGTTTTGTTGATGACAACGATGATGACGATGATGAGGATGATTATGATGAAGATGATGCTGATGATGATAATGATGATATTTGAATCTGAGAGTAGAAGACAAAAAACAACAACGAAGGAAAGGCACACCGACAAGACAGTAATTATTGTATCGGTATCGGTATCGCAGGTAAGCAGTGTATGGACGAAACCTGCCACGAGTCGATATTGGCAGTGACTGCAATATGAAATGATGAGCTAAAGATGGCCAATTGTACTC
The DNA here is from genome assembly GCA_037039925.1 of Doris montereyensis. Lineage (NCBI taxonomy): Eukaryota > Metazoa > Mollusca > Gastropoda > Nudibranchia > Dorididae > Doris > Doris montereyensis. Next base: position 65,940 of record JAXRKP010001462.1, on the reverse strand, counting down.
AAAATTCGGTTGCCGTCATGTGGACTTCCGGTTTGCTTACCGAGCGGGACAGACGTGGGTTAGTGAGCTCTCGCCCTTTTTATGATTTCAAGTTTCTTTTGCGGTTGAACGACATCACTATGCCAGTTAGCGGACTTCCAACGATGCTGGGATGTCTTATCAACAGCATTTGAGAGAATCTCACCTTCCTCCTTCAAAGTGACTGGAAATAAAGAGAGCACTACCCCTCGTCCTTCGAATTTGATGGCATGGCCATAGCAGACATTAGTGTGTCGACGGGTCATGATTCAACTCCTGCCAGATTCAGACGGACGTCACCGAGCCAAATAAGACGAGACAACCTTTACAAAACAACAACATCAAACAAGAGTAGCAACAACATCTACGAACACGGACTTAATTGAAAACAAAGAAATCGAAAGTGCTGTCATTCTACAAACAAACAACAACAACAATAGACCTCAGCCCAGAGTAACGACAGTGCTATCCATTCCTCCAGTGTGTCAACCATAACATCGCCCGTTGACGGCACATCTACCAACACAGACTTTATTGAAAACAAAGAAAATGGAAGTGCTGACATTTAAGAAACACAAACAACAACAGTACAGACTCAATCCAGAGTAACAACATTGCAATCTGTTCATTCAGTGTGTCAACCGTAACATCGCCCCTTGACAACACATCTTCTATGGTCGAAAACACAAGCAGTGAATCAAACGACCTAGACAACACAGCGACAGATACGAAACACAACGAGAAGAAGATAGATCTACACATTTCTATCACTTCAGACAGTGAGACCGAATATGACCACACACAAAAGTTCTAGCACAAGTGAGGAAAACTCATTCATGGAAAATCAACAAGGTGGTAGCAGTAATCAGATCTTCACAGGCACAGGAAGCCATATTACGTAGCCAGATTTGCAACAATTCCTTTTTTGAAAGCTCATGTCAAGACACATTATGCGAAGATAATCTTAACAAAAGAATAAGAAACCATCATCATGCGAGAATGCGACAACGACATATGCTTAATTGGCAAGACCAGACGATCTTGATCATGGAGGACTGTGACTACGGAGACCATCGTGCAGAATATTCTACTACCACATCTTAAAAGTGTGATCTTCAAAACATGTAATCAATATCTATAATCTATAAAGAGCAAGACAGAGACGAAACAAGTTTTGGAGCCCATGACCTGTATAGCCAATAATATACATACCTTTTCAAATTAACATTCTCTTAATAATGTTTTGTAATTCTCAGATAATTATCAATTTACCATGGTTTGATTGCTGATTCCTCCTAATGGGTGTCATTTTCTGTTTGCCCTTTATTTGGATATTTGTGAATGTATTTATTCAAAGCAAGTTGACTTTGATAGAGATGCATTGATAAGGTTTAATGAATTAGTGTATCGTATATTCATTTTCATCATAAATACTTCAATAGCTAAAATAATGTCTTCACATGATGTGTTGATGAAATTTGAGCATTGTTATATCTTATGAATAAAATGAAAAAAGAAAAAAAAATAAATAAAGAAAAAAGAAACAAAGACAACAAAAAACGGTTCCCGTTATGCCAGGGACTGTGTAGTCAAGAGCCACAGTGTTGACCTCTCAACCAAAAGGTATTGGGTTCTATGCTCGCCAAGGGTTGACATAATTTCGAGTTATTTTTTTCAAGGAAACTCACCTGCTTCGCTTAATGCTCAATCTGGTATTTTGAAAATCTTTGTTTTTGAGTAGGTATATTATTGTGTGTATGCTAAAGACATCACTTTAAAACTTTGCGTTTACATAATCGTAGGAGAAAATAATATAATATCAGAATGTGAACAAATATTCTATATTTTAACATACTCTATTTCTTACTTCTATCCAAACACTTTATATTTCTACCGTCAACTGAAATGACACAAGGTTGGTTTCAATCCGCCAATCTATTTATCTTTCTATCACTCTATGTGTTTTTTCTGCCAGTCTGTCTGTTTATCTTTCTGTTGATCTATCTACGTATTTATCTATTTTCCTGTATCTGCATCTTTCTATCTAATTATCGAAAGAAGAGGAGACACGGTGGTTCAGTGGTAAGTTAACAGCCTCTTAACCAGAAAATCGTGGATTCGTGTCCCGACTGCTAACTTGTTTTCTCTCCAATTGTTCAGCTAAAAAACCTACCCACCCTGGTTCTGGTAATTGGATTGACACCTACCCCCACCCCTCGTCCAGGTAGTTAGATTGACACCTACCTCCTGGTCCAGGTAGTTAGATTGACACATAGTCCCACCCTGGTCCAGGTAGTTAGATTGACACATAGTCCCACTCTGGTCCAGGTAGTTAGATTGACACCTACCCCCACCCTGGTTCTGGTAGTTAGATTGACACCTACCCCCACCCTGGTCCAGGTAATTAGACTGACGACACCTACCCCCACCCTGGTCGAGGTAGTTAGATTGACACACTACCCCCACCCTGGTCCAGGTAGGAAATTTGACACCTACCCCCACCCTGGTCCAGGTAGTTAAAAGATTGACACCTACCCCCACCCTGGTCCAGGTGAGTTGGATTGACACCTACCCCCACCCTGGTCCAGGTAGTTGGATTGACACCTACCCCCACCCTGGTCCAGGTAGTTAGATTGGACACCCCCCCACCCTGGTCCAGGTAGTTAGATTGACACATAGTCCCACCCTGGTCCAGGTAGTTAGATTGACACCTACTCCCACCCTGGTCCAGGTAGTTAGATTGACACCTACCCCCACCCTGTCCAGGTAGTTAGGATTGACGACCTACCCCCACCCTGGTCCAGGTAGTACATTGACACCTACCCCACCCTGGTCCAGGTAGTACATTTGACACCTACCCCACCCTGGTCCAGGTAGCACATTTGACACCTACCCCCACCCTGGTCCAGGTAGTTAGATTGACACCTCCCCCCCCCTGGTCCAGGTAGTTAGATTGACACCTACCCCCACCCTGGTCCAGGTAGTTGGATTGACACCTACCCCCACCCTGTCCAGGTAGATAGATTGACACCTACCCCACCTGCACCCACCCTGATCCAGGTAGTTAAATTGACACCTGACACCTGCACCCACCCTGATTCAGGTAGTTAGATTGACATCTGCACCCACCCTGGTTCAGGTAGTTAGGTTCACGTAGTTAGATTGACACCTATCCCCACCCTGGTGCAGGTAGTTAGATTGACATCTGCACCCACCCTGGTTCACGTAGTTAGATTGACACCTATCCCCACCCTGGTGCAGGTAGTTAGATTGACACCTACCCCCCACCCTGGTGCAGGTAGTTAGATTGACACCTATCCCCACCCTGGTGCAGGTAGTTAGATTGACACATAGTCCCGGTCTGATCCAGGTAATTAGATTGACACCTAATCCCATCCTTGTCCAGGTAGGTAGATCGGACACCTAGTCCTGTCGGAGACGAACCACATGTGCACATTAAAGATCCTTTCGATGTTTATAGGACAGTCTGGGCAACATTTAAAATCTTACATACAAGCCCCGATATCACCTTAGTTGTGAATGTGAGTGAAATCAAATCAAATAAAAAAAACTATCTGTTTATCATTCTTTCTTCCTTTCTAACTATTTATCTATGTGTATTTATTGTATGTATGTATGTATGTATGTATCTCTCTCTCTCCTCTCTCTCTCTCTCTCTCTCTCTCTCTCTCTCTCTCTCTCTCTCTCTCTCTCTCTCTCTCTCTCTCTCTCTCTCTCTCTCTCTCTCTCTCTCTCTCTCTCTCTCTCTCTCTCTCTCTCTCTCTCTCTCTCTCTCTCTCTCTCTCTCTCTCTCTCTCTCTCTCTCTCTCTCTCTCTCTCTCTCTCTCTCTCTCTCTCTCTCTCTCTCTCTCTCTCTCTCTCTCTCTCTCTCTCTCTCTCTCTCTCTCTCTCTCTCTCTCTCTCTCTCTCTCTCTCTCTCTCTCTCTCTCTCTCTCTCTCTCTCTCTCTCTCTCTTGTATGTATATGTATGTATGTATGTATGTATGTATGTATGTATGTATGTATGTATGTATGTATGTATCTATCTATCTATATGTATATATATATATGTCTGTTTGTCTGTCTATCTATTTATCGGTCTTTCTTTCTATCTATCTATTTATCTATCTTTCTATCTATCTATCTAACTCTCTTTGTTTCTATCTATCTATCGTTCTATCTATCTATATATCTATCTTTGTTTCTAGCTATCCCTCTATCTATCTATCTATCTATCATTATATCTAGATATATATATGTCCGTCTGTTTATATGTCTATACGTCTATATATCAGTTTATCTATCCACATAGACACGTCCATCGACCCGATCTATCTACCTTTAGTCGTTGTAAATAAGAAAAAGGTGGGGGGTGGGGGGGCATACTTATTTGTCTTTGTGAATCCCACTTGAAGGTATAAGGTTTCAGATCACATAGTATGTTTTTTTCCATGACTGACCGATTCCTTTCCCTCTATTCCTACGAGATGGCGAGCCGTGAGCTAGACATCGATTTAAAAAGTACTTCCGGCGCAAGAGAGGGACCAAACCAATGATCAAACAACAGACAGCCAATTAAAACAACTACAAGTCTGCAATCACCACTAGATTTTGTCTCACAGACAATTACGAGTTAGCCTCAAGACATCATGGTGACCAGCGAAAGGATAATTCATCTTCTGTTTCGTCATTTGAGAATGTAGAAAATTACGTTTGTTATAAGACGTCTGACAGATGAACACCGACAATGGTTGAATTCTACACAACAATTCGAAATGAAAGAAGGCACATCATGATGAGCGTCTAGTTTTGGAAACATCTCCGTCAAGATTATGATGAGTTTTGTTCTTAATTATGTGTCTGTCTTGTTGTTGTTGTTGTTGTTGTTGTCTTTGTTGTTAATGTAGTTGTTGCTGCTATTGATATTGTTGTTTTCTTAACCCTTTTTAATTAGGCGACAGGCGAACGAAATTTTAATTATCTTTAATTGGTGTCTGAGAGATCTTCTAAAAAGTATAATGAGGCGTTATGGCTGAACTGTAGTGTTCTGATCTTGTATTCACGACCACACTGGTTCAAACCACGGCTGGCACAGGTGGAGAGGGGGGAGGGGTTCACAACGTTGTACTCTCTGAAAAAATACTTCACTGTACTTTCCTCACTTGTAAATGAGTATCCAACTATAGATAGAGATAGATCTTACCAAATACCCATGTACTGTATCCTCCTCCCCCACCTCCCCCCGCTGGGAAGTTGAGAAGAAGTTTGAATAAATTAGACTGCTTGGGGGATAAATGATGTAATAGTCGGTGAGCCTCACTTGTTCGGGAATGTAGATTATAAATTCATCTTTATGTTTTATCTTTATAATACTCATGACAGGCTTAATGACGTATTTAGAGTGCAGTGTAAAGGAAAGCGTTATCATAAGCTTGTCTCTCATTTTTGTTTCTTTATGGACGAAAATTCGATTTTATTTAGAATAATAGGTAAATTAAAGTAATGTTCCTTCACGGTCGTTCAGACCCATAGTGCCGGAGCTTATCCCAGTTTCAATAGCGTGAAGCGGAACGAGTGATAATAATCATCTCCTGACAGGACGCTAGTCTGAAGCAGATTTTTACTCCAAAGCGAATGCTCGTACCAATTTGAACCTGGGTCGAGTTGGGAAAATGCGTGTTACGTGCAAAGCAAACTAAATCCAGTATCTTTCGGCAGCGAAAAATAAAAGAAAAAACCCCGCCCATTCACTTTTTGGATTTCTTCCTTTAATATGTTTCGTCTTGAATAGGACATCAACAATCATTCATTTTCTTATATCTTCCTTTAATATGTTTCAGTCTTGAATAGGACATCAACAATCATTCGTTTTTTTCTTATATCTTCCTTTAATATGTTTCGTCTTGAATAGGACATCAACAATCATTCATTTTCTTATATCTTCCTTTAATATGTTTCGTCTTGAATAGGACATCAACAATCATTCGTTTTCTTATATCTTCCTTTAATATGTTTCGTCTTGAATAGGACATCAACAATCATTCATTTTCTTATATCTTCCTTCCTTTAATATGTTTCGTCTTGAATAGGACATCAACAATCATTCGTTTTCTTATATCTTCCTTTAACATGTTTCGTCTTGAATAGGACATCAACAATCATTCGTTTTCTTATATCTTCCTTTAATATGTTTCGTCTTGAATAGCACATCAACAATCATTCGTTTTCTTATATTTTTTCCTTTAATATGTTTCGTCTTGAATAGGATATCAACAATCATTCATTTTCTTCCTTTATATCTTTCCTTTAACATGTTTCGTCTTGAATAGCACATCAACAATCATTCGTTTTCTTATATTTTCCTTTTAATATGTTTTCGTCTTGAATAGCATATCAACAATCATTCGTTTTCTTATATTTTCCTTTAATATGTTTCGTCTTGAATAGCATATCAACAATCATTCGTTTTCTTATATTTCCTTTAATATGTTTCGTCTTGAATAGCATATCAACAATCATTCATTTTCTTGAATATATTTTCCTTTATTTTCCTTTAACATGTTTCGTCTTGAATAGGATATCACATCAACAATCATTCGTTTTCTTATATCTTCCTTTAATATGTTTCGTCTTGAATAGCACATCAACAGTCATTCGTTTTTCTTAGATTTTCCTATTTAATATGTTTCGTCTTGAATAGCACATCAACAGTCATTCGTTTTCTTATATTTTCCTTTAATATGTTTCGTCTTGAATAGCATATCAACAATCATTCGTTTTCTTATATCTTCCTTTAATATCTTTCGTCTTGAATAGCATATCAACAGTCATTCATTTTCTTATATTTTTATTCATTTTCCTTTAATATGTTTCGTCTTGAATAGCATATCAACAATCATTCATTTTCTTATATTTTCCTTTAATATGTTTCGTCTTGAATAGAACATCAACAATCATTCGTTTTCTTATATCTTCCTTTAACATGTTTCCTAGCACATAACATGTTTCTTTCTTAATAGATTCATCAACAATCATTCGTTAAATCTTTTGTATCTTCCTTTAATATGTTTATCTTGAATAGCACATCAACAATCATTCGTTTCTTATATCTTCCCCTTTAACATGTTTCGTCTTGAATAGCAATATCAACAATCATTCGTTTTCTTATATCTTCCTTTAACATGTTTCGTCTTGAATAGCACATCAACAATCATTCGTTTTCTTAGATTTTCCTTTAATATCTTTCTTCTTGAATAGCACATCAACAGTTATTCATTTTTGCTTATATTTTCCTTTAATATGTTTCGTCTTGAATAGCATATCAACAGTCATTCATTTTCTTAGATTTTCTTTTAATATGTTTCATCTTGAATAGCACATCAACAGTCATTCCTTTTCTTAGATTCTCCTTTAATATGTTTCGTCTTGAATAGCATATCAACAGTCATTCATTCTTTAAATATTTTCCTTTAATATGTTTCATCTTGAATAGCACATCAACTGTTTATCTTTTATTCAGTCTGTTTATCTTTTCTTTAATTACTAACGAGTTCAATCTTTCATACTTTAATTTTCTAACTGCATAAATATGTGTTTCCAGTATGGAATTTATAGTCTGACTAACAGCAGTAACATACCCAGTATATTTGTGTATCTATCTATCTATCTATCTATCCAGGTATCTATCTATCTATCTATCTATTTATCTATCTATCTATCTATCAATCTATCTATCTATCTATCTATCTATCTATCTATCCATCTACCTATCTGTCTATCTATCTTTCTATATCTATCTATCCATCTATCTATCTATCTATCCAACTATCTATATCCATCTATCTATCTATCTATCCATCTATCTGATCTATCCATCTATCTATCTAAAATCATGAACCATTGCACCCACAACCTCCATATTTTGCATGTAGATTTCAAATAACCTGTTTAGGTTCTTAACGAATATGCTCTTGGGTCAAATCAGTATTTTAATTGATTGGAAAAAGATTGTTTTGCCTGCGATCCACGAAGCTTTTTCATTATTCTTGAGCAGATCTAATTCTCGATTTCTCCGTCATTACTATATAAGGCAGTATAACTTCAGTATCAGTATTAATTTAATATAATAAACTTGATTTGATATCACCCGTAATATATACAATGGTTTCAGGGTTCAAGAGACCCAGCTATATAAAAGAAATCATAATCAACATTATTTACGGGCATAACTCCCCTCTCCCTCTCAAGTAAAAATTGTAATCCAAGTTTTATTAGAAAGATCCAGGATGCCACAGACGAACACCTCAGAGACCAGCAGGCAGGCTTGTGGAAAGACCGCTCTTTGTACAGACCACATTGCAAATCTTAAGAATCATCATTGAACAGTGTGTTGAATGGAACTCATCATTGATAATAAACTTTGTTGATCATGAAAAGGCATTTGACAGAGTTGACAGAACAACCTTATGGAAAATCATGAGGCAATATGGTATACCCAGAAAAAGTCAACCTAACAAAAGATGTACAATCGTTGGATTTGACACGGTGGACAACTTATAGACAGCTTTGATATAAAAATAGGTGTGAGACAATGTTACCTACTATCACCAGTCCTCTTTATTCTAGCAATTGACTGGCTTATGGAGAGAAAAAAACGGCAGGGAGAAGAAATGGCATTCAGTGGACACTATGGACCCATCTAGATAATCTTGATTTTGCAGATGACCTGGCAACATTTATTACACAACCACCAGCAGATGCGGAGTAAAATGGCAAGTATTTCAGAATTATCCAATTCTGTTGGCCTCAGAATACATCCCGAAAAATCAAAGAGACTTAATATCAAACAGCAAGCTCTAAACCAATCACTGTGGACAGTGTCTTGGAAATTCGGCAGTGTAGTAGTTAGTATAGGGAAAACAACAGCAGATATCAAGACACGAATAGGAAAATCAAGAACAACATTCAGGAACTTAAACAAGATCTGGAAGGATCGCACCATCACCACTAAAACAAAAATTAGACTTTTTAACTCCAATGTGAAATCGGTATCGTTATATGGATGTGAAACCTGGAGCCTCTCTAAGACCTGAAATAGAAAACTTTAGAGCTTTGTCAATATTTGCGTGTGAAAATACTAGGTGTTCAGTGGTCTGATACACTCCAAAATGAAACACTGGGGGTAAACAGCGCAGAAACCAATAGCAGAAGAAATGGGACGGGGGAGATGGATATGGATAGAACACAGCCTCAGAAAACCTCAGAGAAGTACTACAAGACATGCCCTTCAGTGGAATGCACAGGAGCAGAGGGTTAGGGAAGGCCACGATTAACCTGGAGAAGGCTAGTGGAGGATGACATAAAGAGACTTAAAGAGAGGGCAGCCTTTTGTGAAGGGACTCATCAAGAGTTTCCCATGATAGGAATAAGTGGAAGTCTGTTGTTCGTGGCCTGGTATAGAGTGAAAAGGGCAATGATGATGATGATGATTTACGGGCATGCTTGTATATATGTATGTATGCCTGTAGACAATGGTGATTATGATTACTCTTTTACCACATTCTTTTTTCTTCAACCATTAACTACTCAATAGGTTATCGGGTGTAGGGTGATATCAAGTACTGGTGTATTCGATAATTAGGTTAGGCGGCTTTTCATTGCATATATCTAATGACCGGAAATGAAGGAAGGACTAATAATAACATTAAAAAGTTTCGAGGATCGCAGGTAAAACAATCTTTTCCCAATCAATTCAAATACTGATTTGACCCAAGAGTTCATTCGCTGAGAACCTAAGGCAGGCTATTTCAAATCTTACGTTATTTTTATACGAATCATGTTGACACCCTTGATCACGTGGACGGTTGGCAGGTTCTACTGGTAGGTCCTACTTCATCCCTATCATTCTTGCACTTACGTTCGTTTTCCACTTGTTGTTTCCTTTAATTGATAATGAGATTACTGCACATGGCGGACGGCGTAGTTGCAATCAAACACACAAACAAATGCTTGGTCATGCTAGGTATTCTCAACTTGATATGGAGTCGGTAACTTCGTGATTAGATTACCAATCTTGGGATTATTACCTCCTTGGTTCGAATCATAGCAATGCTAGATGATACATTTATTTGTCCATAGGACCAGAGGAACTTAACCTGAATGTTCCAACTTGAGCAAGGTGCAAATAGGTACCAACACCAGATGTGAAGTAAAACCTGCGACACGATAGTGTCTTGTGCAGATGGACATAATTCAAGAAAATATCCTGATTCACTCTATAGACGCCGGGATAGCCCCCGTCTTTCTAGACTGTAGCAAACTTTGGAAATCGTTACGTGGATCATTTTATATATTTTAGTAGCATAAACCCTTTTCGAAATCCAGTTTTTGTGTCAACATTTCTCTGTCTATGGAAACAAATTGCCTCAGGCAATCAGTGATAACGTAATCCATCTATCTCTCTCTTTCTCTCTCTCTCTCTCTCTCTCTCTCTCTCTCTCTCTCTCTCTCTCTCTCTCTCTCTCTCTCTCTCTCTCTCTCTCTCTCTCTCTCTCTCTCTCTCTCTCTCTCTCTCTCTCTCTCTCTCTCTCTCTCTCTCTCTCTCTCTCTCTCTCTCTCTCTCTCTTTCTCTCTCTCTCTCTCTCTCTCTCTCTCTCTCTCTCTCTCTCTCTCTCTCTCTCTCTCTCTCTCTCTCTCTCTCTCTCTCTCTCTCTCTCTCTCTCTCTCTCTCTCTCTCTCTCTCTCTCTCTCTCTCTCTCTCTCTCTCTCTCTCTCTCTCTCTCTCTCTCTCTCTCTCTCTCTCTCTCTCTCTCTCTCTCTCTCTCTCTCTCTCTCTCTCTCTCTCTCTCTCTCTCTCTATCTCTCTCTCTCTCTCTCTCTCTCTCTCTCTCTCTCTCTCTCTATCTCTCTCTCTCTATCTATCTATATATATATATATATATATATATATATATATATATATATATATCTATATCTCAGAACACTTACCGAATCCAGTTTTTGTATCAACATTTCTCTGTCTATGAAACGCATGCCTCAGGCAACCAGTGATATGTGCTCCCTGTCCAAAAATCTGTAATTGGTTTTCCCTCCTGGTATAGAAGAGGAGACAAGATCTATACTTACATCATCTAGCAGAGAATTTACCTCATATACGTGTCCACACCCAAACAAAATGACAAACAAATCATTAAAACAAATTAACAAAAACAATAACACCATGGCCTTCACAAGACATAAGATTGCTGCTGGTTAGTATGCAACAATAATTTACAAGTGTATTAGTATCAATGTCTATCTACCAAATTTACAGTGTTACAGCATTAATGTTCTATCTACCAAATTTACAGTGTTACAGCATTAATGTTCTATCTACCAATTTTACACTGTTACAGTATCAATGTTCTGTCTACCAAATTTACAGTGTTACAGCACTAATTTTCCTTCTACCAAATTTACAGTGTTACAGCATCAATGTTCTATCTACGAAATTTAAAGTGTTACAGCATTAATGTTCTATCTACCAAATTTAAAGTGTTGCAGCATTAATGTTCTATCTACCAAATTTAAAGTGTTGCAGCATTAATGTTCTATCTACCAAATTTACAGTGTTACAGCATCAATGTTCTATCTACCAAATTTACAGTGTTACACCATCAATGTTCTATCTACCAAGTTTAAAGTGTTACAGCATTAATGTTCTATCTACCAAATTTAAAGTGTTGCAGCATTAATGTTCTATCTAGCAAATTTAAAGTGTTGCAACATCAATGTTCTATCTACCAAATTTAAATGTTACAGCATTAATGTTCTATCTACCAATTTTAAAGTGATGCAACATTAATGTTCTATCTACCAAATTTAAAGTGTTACCAAATTTAAAATGTTGCAGCATCAATGTTCTATCTACCAAATTTAAAATGTTACAGCATATAAGTTCTATCTACCAAATTTAAAGTGTTACAGCATTAATGTTCTATCTACCAAATTTAAACTGTTACGGCATCAATGTTCTATCTACCAAATTTATAGTCTTACAGTATCAATGTTCTATCGATCAAATTTAAAATGTTGCATCGTCAATGTTCTATCTACCAAATTTAAAGTGTTGCAGCATTAATGTTCTATCTAGCAAATTTAAAGTGTTGCAACATCAATGTTCTATCTACCAAATTTAAAGCGTTTTACCAAATTTACAGTGTTCCAGCATTAATATTATATCTACCAAATTTAAACTGTTACAGTATCAATGTTCTATCTACCAAATTTAAACTGTTACAGTATCAATGTTCTATCTACCAAATTTAAAGCGTTGAGAAAACTGGGCTTCTCTTCTAATCTGCTCAGCCTAATGGGACGGGGTGTCCTCCTTTAACACTTACATCGGTCATTTCACGTTTCACTCCTTTCATTTGTTTATTTTTGGACCGTGAAATTTTAAAACAATATAGTTTTGGAGGTGTGTAAATACTGGATAAAGATAGTTAGTACTGATGGCATTTCTAAGACGATTCTACACGGAACAGTCCATGGAAACAGAAAAAGGGGGCAGACAGGTAAAGAAATGGGCTGACAACATCCCAGAGTGGACTCATAAGACATTTGCTGAAACCCAGGCCCTGGCACATGGTCGTCTGCATGGTTGGACGACAATGGTGCACCTATCAGCACAGCGCCCCCTCCCCCCCGCCCTCCTCGACCGTATTTCCATAAGGTCAAGGGACCAGTGAGCCAGGGAGCAATGGATCTGTGATTTGATTTGATCTGATTTACCCACTTCCACAACTGTGGATTCGGTAGCCGAGCAGTTAGGCTGCCGGACTGGGGATCATGAGGGTCCAGAGTTAAAATCCTAGCAATGCTAGGTCCGACGTTGTGTTCCTTGGGAAAGACTCTTAACACGCATTTCCCTTTACCCAGGTGGAAATGGGTACAAGCGCTAGCTTGGGAGTAAAACCTACGTCAGACTAGCCTCCTGGCCAGGAGTTGATTATTGTCACCTGGTCCACTTCAAGCTATAAAAACCGGGATACGCTCTGGTTCTATGAGCCTTAAGGGCCTTGAATGAACTTAACTTTTACTATACAACTAAGGCGATCTCGTGGTTTTTTGGTTGGATTTGTTAGATTTTGCCCAAACTGCCCTGTAAACAGCCAATGGATCTTTAACGTGCACAGAGTGTTGTGATCTGCACACGGACCTCCTTTTTATTGTCCGTCTCCGATGGGACTAGGTGTCGATCCATCTAACTGGACCAGGGGGTAGATTAAGCTCGAAGAAAATCGAGAAAAGTATTCAACCGTAGCGTTGTCAGGACTCGAACCCACTACCTTTTGGTTGAGAGACCGACACTTGCCTGTGGACTACCGACTCCCCTGAGTAGTAGATCAGTCCGTCTAGGCAATGAGGTCACGGGTTTGAGTTCCAGTTCTTGTGAATTTATGAGACTTACGCGCTACCTACAGCGCCTCCGAGGTTTTCGTCATGTGTACAATATTTACCATGGAATTGACTGTGCTTCTCTTTCTTCTTTTTCTTTTTCTCCCTCCTCCTCCTCCTCCTCCTCCTTCTCTTTTTCTTCTTCTTCCTCTTCCTCTTCTCCTTCTTCTTCTTCTTCTTCTTTTTTCTTCTTCTTCTTCTTCTTCTTCTTCTTCTTCTTCTTCTTCTTCTTCTTCTTCTTCTTCTTCTTCTTCTTCTTCTTCTTCTTCTTCTTCTTCTTCTTCTTCTTCTTCTTCTTCTTCTTCTTCTTCTTCTTCTTCTTCTTCTTCTTCTTCTTCTTCTTCTTCTTCTTCTTCTTCTTCTTCCTCTTCTTCTTTTCGTCTTCTTCTTCTTCTTCTTCTTCTTCTTCTTCTTCTTCTTCTTCTTCTTCTTCTTCTTCTTCTTCTTCTTCTTCTTCTTCTTCTTCTTCTTCTTCTTCTTCTTCTTCTTCTTCTTCTTCTTCTTCTTCTTCTTCTTCTCCTCCTTCTTCTTCTTCTTCTTCTTCTTCTTCTTCTTCTTTCTTCTTCTTCTTCTTCTTCTTTGCTTCCTTCTTCTCTCCGATGTATTGTCCCAAATTCACATGAACATTAATAGATAATAAACGTAATCCAGCACGTGATCTTCATAAATAGTTCATAAAAACAAGCGTTTTTAAACTGTCCTTGAGTTGTATGACTATGGTTGTTCTTCATAATCGGATGGCAGACGGGGAGAAAGACTGTTGAGGGTACTTCCGCGAATGCTTGCGGTACCGAAATTTGTGCTTCTTCTTTCTTGCTGTTGTCACGAATTCTTCTGGTATATCTATTAGTCCGCTAGTAGTTTCTTCTTAACTTTTACTTCTTTTCATCGTTCTTCTTCCACTTTAGTTCTTCCATTATCTTCTTACTTCTTGTAGTGATAATCCATGATGACAAGTAGTAGTAAATCTTCAGCAGTTCTTCTGCTCTTCTTCAGCTTCAGCTTCTTCTTCTCAGCAGCAGCAGCAGCAGCTTCTTCTTTTTATTTGTTGAGCAGCCCAGCGAGCTGTCCGTGGTGGATGTCGGTGAGCGAACTTGTCCCTGAAATTTCATGAACAACTAAATGAGTTGGTGATAAGTTTGGGCAGATAATAAACGAAAGACCATTTATCTTCATGATAAAACCGGATTCAACCCAGATGTAAATAGGCCCAATAGAACATTTGGTAGTAACATCGTCCTTAAATGAGTTGTATGACTATTAGTTGGTGTTCCGATCAGTTGAAACATAATCGCTTTATGGCAGACGGGGAGAAATTTGACTGATTGGAGATTTGATTTGATTTGATAATTAATCCGCGATCTCGGGGTCATCCATTTGGCATTTACTGGACGTCAAAATAAGAACAACCAGATCTACAATGGAAATTTCGGATGTGTTTTATCATTTTTAATGATCCACCAACCTGAATTGAAAGCGGTAGAGTTTTTTTACTTTATTTGATTTGAATTGATGGTAAATTTTGATTTGATTTAATTTGCCCACATCCACAAAGTTGGATCTTTTTCTAGGATTTTTAATTTTGGTAAACTTTAGAAAGTTCCATGTAGAACAGCAATCAATAATCCTTTCATAACTATGCACAAGTAGTAGTAATACAAGTAGTAGTAGCAGCAGTACAAGGAAAGAAGCAGTAGTAGTAGTAGTATCAAGTAGAATTACCGGGGATGGATTATCTAGTAGTAGTAGTAGGTATATTAGTAGTTATAAAACTAGTAAACCCGTACACAAGGATAATGAACCCTAGACCTTGTCCGGAAAGTAGTTGTTACATTTACAGTGGATGCAAATCATATTTAGAAAACCAAGCGTATAAAAGGATAGTATTCTATATCCGACTTTGTAGTCAATGAACGATTAGGAATCGAAAAATAAAAAGTAAAGTTGAGAGAACAAGCAATCACGGAATTTATTGAAAACATTTATCAACCTCATTTGCTCCCCATTCAACCCGATAAATGGTACCAAGGGAAAGAAGAGAGGGAAAAGACATCGTCATGACAAGAGATGATTTACTCCTGTTCCGATTCATGCTATTGAAACCGGAAAATCTGGGAGATTCATCGGCATCCTTAAAGAACGTTTGCGAATATTTCCGATGCATCTAAAACAACAAGGATCCTCTGTTATCCAGCTTGAATTTGCACGTCAAAACAAACAAAGATCTACAATGGAAATTAATATTAAGACATTTGCTTCCTAAATTAAGAATCTTAAAGAGTTTTTTTACTTCGATTTGAACAGATTTGATTTGGATGATTTGGTAAAATCAAGGCAATCTCCATGTCGTTTTTTGAACAGGATTTATACCAAACTGTCATGAAACAGCCAATGGGTCGATTGAAATGAGATGTTACTACGACAAGATATTGATCGACTATTGTGGGTTGATCCAACCTGGATTTATGAGGATGGAAAAGTAAAA
>JAXRKP010001462.1:37500-45000 GCA_037039925.1 Doris montereyensis | reverse complement strand
TGATATGTTTGATTATATTTCTCCTTATTATTTTGATAATGAATTTGTTTCGCTTCTTTCTACAAGCAATACATTGCGCATTTACCCCATTGGTTTTGTATAATGTATATGATACTTATTAAGAGGTTTAAATTCGTGGAAGTTGATACATTTTCCCCTTCCATTTATATATATATATATATATATATATATATATTATATATATATTCCATTTATATATATATATATATATATATATATATATATATATATATATATATATATATATACTAAGAAATACTATATATATATATATATATATATATATATATATATATATATATATAAATACTTAAAAGTATGAGATAATTCAAAAAATTGTTATAGAAGCATTTTCGTATGTCTGAGGCCGAGCGAGATCTCCGCCTACGAATATTAGTAGATTATAGTAGTAGAGGATTGATACTTAACACACCTCTTAGTTTTGTTTCTCTAGGTACAATATTACCAAGTGTGTATTTTACCTTGATTTAAGATGAGTTTGCATGTAGCGAAATCCTTCTGAGAAGCATTTTTAGCATTTGGTGAAAAGGCCTTAAATTAACGCGTTTGTTAGGTTTTGGAATATCCCATGCGGGCCGAAGTGGAACGAAGTGGAACGAAGTGGAGCGTGGGGCCGTGCGATATTCCAAAACCCTATACTACTAGTGGAAGAAACATGATCAGAAGAGGTCCCTGTAACAGCAGGTGTCCCCGAAGGCACAGTTCTTGGCCGTCTCCAGTTTTTGTGTCACATAAATGATCTACCTGAATGAGTAACATCCCAGGTGCGATTATTTGCGGATGACTGTCTGAAATCTACCGTGGTATGCAGTTAAAATCAATATCAGGTCATCTTATAAAGAATATCTAAACTCTTTAGAAAAATGGGCCAGTGAATTAGGGTAAGCGCTTCAATGCCAAAAAATACCAGGTAAACAACACAATATTGGAAGAAGTGAAGAAAATAATATCTGAGGATCTGAAATGGAAAATGGCGAAACCACATCGCAAAGATCATGCAAAAAGCAAGCTCCACCATTGACTTCCTTCGTAGAAATCTGAGACATTGTCCCATAGACTGCAGGCGAAATGCATGTCTGTCGCTTGTCAGATCTACGTTGGAATATGAGGCCACAGTGTGGGGGATCCATCCATACATTGAAGAGGACATCAAAATACTAGAGGGAATCCAGTGACAGGGAGTTTGTTTCATCACCTGGAGATTACAGCTCTAGAACACCAGGCTGCATTACACAAATGCTCCAGGATCAAAACCTTCCTGACCTCAAAGATCGAAGAAAATAGATCAGACTAGCCTTCATGTTCAGAATTGTCAAAGGAATGACTCCATCAATTCCCCTAGTGAAATTCTTAATCCAAAAACGTCCCAAGCGCATATCAAACCACAAAAATTTGAAAACCATATAACGAATAAAATAATTGAATCCTATGTCACAAACAACACAAATTGCTACACAATACCACCATCATATACAAACAGCCACAGATACTCTTTCTTAATCCGTACCATCATTGATTAACTGTAATTACCTCGATGATTATACCATCAACTCAACATCGATCGATTTTTTTAGAGGGAGACTGTCACATCTATAAACTTCCTTGTAATTACGCCAATAACTAGTTTCTACAACGTACTATTCAGATTCATACATACATACACACATACATACATACATACATACATACATACATACATACATACATACATACATACATACATACATACATACATACATACATACATACATACATGCATGCATGCATGCATGCATACATATATACATACATATACATGCATACATACATATATACATACATACATACATATACATACATACATAAATACATACATACATACATACATACATACATACATACATACATACATACATACATACATACATACATACATACGTACATACTTGTCGATAGCTATCAATCTACCTCCTTGCCTACCTACATAATTCATTATTTTTTAATAGTGTATTGCGCGGGCACCGAAAGGTGTCACATCTGGCATTCCAATTTCTTCAGAGAAAAGAAATATTATAGATTATCATCGAGCTTATGTTCAAAGCAACAGAGTCATTCATGTTGTCCAAGTGAGCAAAACTTTTGTTTATTTTTTATTATTTTATTTATTTGTTTTGCCTAAGGAGATGTCTGACCATCCCCCCCGCCCCCCCCCTGCATAAAAATGCTAGCAAACATATATACAGACACATAAAAAGATAGGTAGAGACGAATAGATTGACAGACACGGGAACAGACAAACAAATTTGCAAACTGGTAAAGAGACACGAGAACACGTAGCTAAATAGACACGCCAACAAATAGACAGACCAGACTGACAGGTATGCGAGCAGATACACAGGCATGCAAACAGACAGGCGGACGGACGTGCCCGCAAATCGATTGGCATGCGAAGAGACAGACAGACAGGCAGACATACGAACAGATAGACAGCCATGAGAACAGACAGGCGGACGGACGTGCGAGCGGATAGATAGACGTACGATCATATAGACAAGCATGAGAACAGACAGACGGACGGATGTGTCAGCAGATAGATAGACATACGAACATATTGATAGCCATGCGAACAGACAGATAAACAGATAGACATACGAACACATAGACATCCACCCGAACAGACATAGACAGATAGACATACGAGCAGATAGACAGCCATGCGAACAGATAGACGGACGGACATGCGAGCAGATAGATAGACATACGAACACATTGACAGCCATGAGAACAGACAGACTGATATGCGAGCAGATAGATAGCCATACAAACAGATTGACAGCCATTACAACAGGCAGACGGACAGATAGACAGCCATGAGAACAGACAGACGGACGGCCACGCGAGCAGATGGATAGCCATACGAAGTGATTGACAGCCATGACAACAGATAGACGGAAGGACGTGCGAGCAGACAGATAGACGTACGAACAGATAGATAGCCATACGAACAGATTGACAGCCATGAGAACAGACATAGAAACAGATTGATAGCCATGAGAACAGACAGATCGACGGGCGTACGAGCAGATATATAGACATACGAACAGATTGACAGCCATGCGAACATACAGACGGACGGACGTGCGAGCAGATAGATAGACATACGAATAGATTGACAGCCATGAGAACAGACATAGGAACAGATTGATAGCCATGGGAACAGACAGACGGACGGACCTGCGAGCAGATAGATAGACATACGAACAGATTGACAGCCATGAGAACAGACAGACGGACGGACGTGCGGGCAGATAGATAGACATACGAACAGATTGGCAGTCATGAGAACAGACAGACGGACGGACATGCGAGCAGATAGATAGACATACGAACACATTGACAGCCATGAGAACAGATAGACGAACGGACAGACAGACGGACAGACGTGCGAGCAGATAGATAGCCATACGAACAGATTGACAGCCATGATAACAGACAAACAGACGGACGTACGAGCAGATATATAGACATACGAATAGATTGATAGCCATGAGAACAGACAGACGGACGGAGGTGCGCGCAGATATATAGACATACGAATAGATTGACAGCCATGAGAACAGACAGACGGACGCACGTGCGAGCAGATAGATAGACGTATGAAGAAATTGACAGCAATGAGAACAGACATACGAACAGATAGAGAGCCATGATAACAGACAGACGGAGGGACGTCCGAGCAGATAGATAGCCATACTAACAGATTGACAGCCATGAGAACAGACAGACGGACAGATTGACAGCCATGATAACAGACAGACGGAGGGACGTCCGAGCAGATAGATAGCCATACTAACAGATTGACAGCCATGCAAACAGACAGATAGAATTAAGAACAGATAGATAAAAATGAGAGCAGACATGCGTACGGACGTGCGAGCAGATATATAGATAGATATACGAAGAGATTGACAGGTATGCAAACAGACAGATAGATATACGAACAGATTGACAGGCATGCGAATAGAAACAAAAAGGTCATTTTTTTAAATGAATAACTGGTTTTATCAACAAGAGTCAAATTACCGAGTCGTTGTCTACCCAGACACCTGATGCGCTTTGTTCAAACCCTATCTAGAATTGTCCGTCCTCTCACACCCTATACATAATTGTCCGTCCTAAAAAAAAACCTGTACATAATTGTCCGTCCTAAAAAATAATACCTATACATAATTGTCCGTCCTAAAAAAAAACCTGTACATAATTGTCCGTCCTCTCATCATCACAACTGGCCATGATTGGTACTAGATTAAATTTCATCCGAGTGGGATTTCGTCTTATGAAATTTTCCTCGTGTTTTGTCTTTGAATTTTCTAACTTTGTTCGTTTCACCTTTAGAAAATCAAAAGAAGAAGGGGAAAAATCACAGAATCTGAGATGGCCATTCTATTGAGAGAGAGAGAGAGAGAGAGAGAGAGAGAGAGAGAGAGAGAGAGAGAGAGAGAGAGAGAGAGAGAGAGAGAGAGAGAGAGAGAGAGAGAGAGAGAGAAGAGAGAGAGAGAGACAGAAAGACAGAGACAGACAGACAGACAGACAGACATACAGACGGACGGACGGACGGACAGACAGAGACAGAGAGATATACACAGATACACACAAACAGACAGAGAGAAACAGAGAGATAGCGAGAGAGAAAGAGAAGCGGGGGCTGAGAAATTAACGAGTAAGATAACATCTTGGTCTTGTTCTATTGTACATAACGACTTATTTTCCACTCCAGGAATGAAATGATCTTGTTTGTTTATTGTTTTTGACATTTAATTGAGATATTGATATCTGTGACGGAGTCTCTTGTTGATGAAAAGCATCCCAGAAGTTAATTGGAAAACCGATACAGCTGGCCTGTCGGACGGAGCCTGGTTAAGCCATTGATAATTCATTAATTGGAAGAGCAAATCAAAAAAGGTGAAACATGGATGTAAAGAATTCGTAATTATCAGGCTCGTCTTTTGTGACTTCTGGTGGGAAATAATTATCTCGTTCATTGTTGTCGCGACATAATTTTCGTGATGCTGTGTATCTCATAAATAGAAGCTGGTAGTTGGTACGACAAGCAGTTGACATGACAGGTTGTTGACGTCTTCTTGCTGCAAGGAAGAACTTGACACTGAGGTGCATACAACTGGCCGCTCACGCCTGAAAGAGTTTCATCCTTTGTGTACAGGACAAACTTGAAACTGTACATACATAAACTAGCTGCTCACGTCTGACAGAGTTTTGGTCCCCTTTGTACCGGAAGAACTTGAAACTGAGGTACGTACAACAGATGTTTGCCTAGCTGCTCACGTCTGACAGATGTTTGCCCCTATGTACAGGAAGAACTTGAACTAGGGTACGTACAACTAGCTGCTCACGTCTGACAGATGTTTGCCCCTATGTACAGGAAGAACTTGAACTAGGGTACAGGAAGAACTTGAACTAGGGTACGTACAACTAGCTACTCACGTCTGACAGATGTTTGCCCCTATGTACACTTGAACTAACTTAGCTAACTCTGACAGATGTTTGCGGCTATGTACAGGAAGAACTTGAACTAACGTACAACTAGCTACTCACGTCTGACAGATGTTTGCGGCTATGTACAGGAAAGAACTTGAACTAGGGTACGTACAACTAGCTACTCACGTCTGACAGATGTTTGCCCAGGAAGAACTTGAACTAGGTACGTACAACTAGCTGCTCACGTCTGACAGATGTTTGCGCCTATGTACAGGAAGAACTTGAACTAGGGTACGTACAACTAGCTACTCACGTCTGACAGATGTTTGCCCCTTGATGTACAACTTGAACTAGGTCTGACAGATGTATGTACAAGAACTTGAACTAGCTAACGTCTGACAGATGTTTGCCTATGTACTTGATGTACAGGAAGAAGAACAACTAGGGTACGTACAACTAGAACTACAGATGTTTGCCCCTACGTACAACTAGCCTCTCTGAAGAAGTATAGGAAGAACTTGAACTAGGAAGAAGAAGAAGAACTAGCAACTCAGAAGAAGAAGAAGAAGAAGAAGAAGAAGAAGAAGAAGAAGAAGAAGAAGAAGAAGAAGAAGAAGAAGAAGAAGAAGAAGAAGAAGAAGAAGAAGAAGAAGAAGAAGAAGAAGAAGAAGAAGAAGAAGAAGAAGAAGAAGAAGAAGAAGAAGAAGAAGAAGAAGAAGAAGAAGAAGAAGAAGAAGAAGAAGAAGAAGAAGAAGAAGAAGAAGAAGAAGAAGAAGAAGAAGAAGAAGAAGAAGAAGAAGAAGAAGAAGAAGAAGAAGAAGAAGAAGAAGAAGAAGAAGAAGAAGAAGAAGAAGAAGAAGAAGAAGAAGAAGAAGAAGAAGAAGAAGAAGAAGAAGAAGAAGAAGAAGAAGAAGAAGAAGAAGAAGAAGAAGAAGAAGAAGAAGAAGAAGAAGAAGAAGAAGAAGAAGAAGAAGGGAGATAATGTGTTATCTTAGCTGCTAAATCGCGGGTTCACTTCTAATTTTATAAAATCACTCAGATTTCATTTTATAAATACCGGTGTTAGCCGTTAAGCAGTGGATTTTTATTAATTTGATGAGTCGTGCATTTGATAGGAAATCAATTCAACAGAAAATAATGAAAACACAGTTTTCACAAATCTGGCTTTTCCGATAATAGTGACGTGAAATGAATTCATTTCATTTACTCATTTCAAGTGGGGATTTGGTGTTTGTGTGGTGTGTAGTCTTATTTAAGATTTTTCAGATCTGCACTCGAATTTTAAAGTTTTATCTCAAAGCGTGGCCTTTGGAAAGATGACCAAGCCGTAATTTTCTTACTCCCTATAGACAATGTGTGTAGGTACATAAACATGTGCTACAATTAAACGCCATACTGTGTAACAAACAATATCCCATCAATTGTTATCCACCCTTTACAGTCTGTGTAACAAATCATTTCCTATCATCTGTGATCTGCCCTTTACAGTATGTGTAACAAACCATCTCCCATCATCTGTGATATGCCCTTTACAGTCTGTGTAACAAACTATCTCCCATCAACTGTGATCCGCCCTTTACAGTATGTGTAACAAACCATCTCCCATTATCTGTAATCTGCCCTCCCATACAGTCTGTGTAACAAACCATCTCCCATCATCTGTAATCTGTCCTTTACAGTCTGTGTAACAAACCATCTCCCATCATCTGTGATCTGCCCTTTACAGTATGTGTAACAAACCATTTCCATCATCTGTGATCTGCCCTTTACAGTCTGTGTAACAAACTATCTCCCATCATCTGTGATCTGCCCTTTACAGTCTGTGTAACAAACCATTTCCCACAATCTGTGATCTGTCCTTTACAGTCTGTGTAACAAACTATCTCCCATCATCTGTGATCTGTCCTTTACAGTCTGTGTAACAAACCATCTCTCATCATCTGTAATCTGCCATTTACAGTCTGTGTAACAAACCATCTCCCC
>JAXRKP010001462.1:0-32500 GCA_037039925.1 Doris montereyensis | reverse complement strand
CATATTGTGGATCGTTTTGTCGTTTGTGGTCATTTGTGTCAGTACAGGTGTGATAACCTACCATCTGCAGAAGGCCTCCACATTCAGAAACAGCAACAGCTTTAACGTCCCTAATGTCAAAAGCAGTAAAAGCATATCCCTTCGTGACAAACAGGTTATGAAAATGTTGCTTGTTATCATTGCTGTTTACATCGTCAATAGTTTGCCTAGGATGTTGTTTTTCATCGTTAGATTTCTAATCCCAGAGTTCGATAACAACCGCCGATATCATAACAGTTTGTGGGTTTCAGTCAATGTCATGAATATTTTTGATTTCCTCAACGCTGCAATCAATCCATTTATTTTCTATTTCATGAGCACTCAGTTTAAATCAATGTTCTTAAAGACCTTCTGCTGTTCAAAATCGCGTGCCTAGCTCTGTGTTTTTTCCCTCTCGTGTTCTACATCAGGTACTCTTATGAAACAACCTCATAATAAGCTACCCATCCAGATTACACTCAGTAACACCGTCGACAATAAAACCATTTAAATTATGAATAGCACCGTCCACAATAAAACTATTTAAATTATGAGTAGCACCGTCCACAATAAAACTATTTAAATTATGAGTAACATAGTCGACAATAAAACTATTTAAACTATGAGTAACATAATCGACAATAAAACTATTTAAACTATGAGTAACATAGTCGACAATAAAACTATTTAGATTATGACAACTACCGTCAACAATATAACTATTTAAATTACACTGACTACTACCGTCAACAATATAACTATTCAAATTACACTGACAATATAACCCCTATCGACAATATAACTATTCAAATTACACTGACTACCCCTATCGACAATATAACTATTCAAATTACAATGACTACCCCTATCGACAATATAACTATTCAAATTACAATGACTACCATCGTTGACAATATAACTATTCAAATTACACTGACTACCATGTCGACAATATAACTATTCAAATTACACTGACTACCCCTGTCGACAATATAACTATTCAAATTACACTGACTACTATCGTCGACAATATAACTATTCAAATTACACTGACTACTATCGTCGACAATATAACTATTCAAATTACACTGACTACCCCTATCGACAATACAACTATTCATATTACAATGACTACCCCTGTCGGCAATATAACTATTCAAATTACACTGACTACCCTTATCGACAATATAACTATTCAAATTACACTGACTACCCCTATCGACAATATAACTATTCAAATTATACTGACTACCCCTATCGACAATACAACTATTCAAATTACACTGACTACCCCTATCGACAATACAACTATTCAAATTACACTGACTACCCCTATCGACAATACAACTATTCAACTTACACTGACTACCATCGTCGACAATATAACTATTCAAATTACACTGACTACCCCTGTCGGCAATATAACTATTCAAATTACACTGACTACCATCGTCGACAATATAACTATTCAAATTACACTGACTACCCCTGTCGGCAATATAACTATTCAAATTACACTGACTACCCGTGTCGGCAATATAACTATTTAAATTACACTGACTACCACCATCGACAAAATAGCTATTATATTATTATGTCTACCACCGTCGATAATATAGCTATTATATTACTCTGAATACCACCGTTGACAATATAGCTATTATATTACACTGACTACCACAGACGACAATATAACTATTTAAATTACGTTAGCTACCACCCTCGACAATATAACTATCTAAATTACACTGACTACCACCCTCGACAATATAACTATTTAAATTACAGTGACTACCGCCGTCAACAATATAACTATTTAAGTTACTGTGACTACCACCTTCAACAATATAACCATTTAAATTACAGTGACTGACTAGAACCCTCGACAATATCACGATCTAAATTACACTGACTACCACCATCGGCAATATAACTATTTAAATTACACTCATTACCCCTATCAAGAATATGACTATTCAAATTACACTGATTACCCCAGTCAACAATATAACTATGAACATTACAATGACTACCATCGTCGACAATATAGCTATTATATTACTCTGTCTACCACCGTCGTCAATATAGCTATTATATTACTCTGAATACCACCGTCGACAATATAGTTATTATATTACTCTGTCTACCACCGTCGACAATATAGCTATTATATTACTCTGTCTACCACCGTCGACAATTTAACTATTTAAATTACACTGACTACCACCCTCGACAATATAACTATTTAAATTACACTGACTACCACTCTCGACAATATAACTATTTAAATTACACTTACTACCACAGACGACAGTATAACTATTTAAATTACACTGACTACCACCGTCGACAATACAACTATTTAAATTACACTGACTACCACCGTCGACAATACAACTATTTAAATTACACTGACTACCACCGTCGACAATACAACTATTTAAATTACACTGAACATCACCGTCAACAATATAACTATTTTAAATTACAGTGACTACTACCGTCGACAATATAACTATTTAAACTACACTGACTACCCCTGTCACAATATAACTATTTAAATTACACTGACTAGCTTTTTCGACAATATAACTATTCAAATTACACCGATTACCAAAGTCAACAATATAACTACTCAAATTACACTGACTACCCCTGTCGACAATTTAAGTATTTAAATTCGACTGACTAACCCTGTCGACAACATAACTATTCAAATTACACTGACTACCACCGTCAACACTATAACTATTCAAAATACACTAACTACAACAGTCGACAATATACATATTATATTACTCTGACTATCACCATCGACAATATAACTATTTAAATTACAATAACTGCCACAGTCGACAGTATAACTATTTAAATTACACTGATTACCACCGTCAAGAATATAACTATTCAAATTACATTAACTACCACCGTAAACAATATAACTATGTAAATTACACTGACCACAACCACCAACAATATAACTATGTAAATTACACTGACCACCACCACCAACAATATAACTATGTAAATTACACTGACTACCACCACCAACAATATAACTGTGTAAATTAAACTGACCACCACCACCAACAATATAACTATGTAAATTACACTGACCACCACCACCAACAATATAACTATGTAAATTACACTGACCACCACCACCAACAATATAACTATGTAAATTACACTGACTACCACCACCAACAATATAACTATGTAAATTACACTGACCACCACCACCAACAATATAACCACTGACTACCACCACCAACAATATAACTATGTAAATTACACTGACCACCACCACCAACAATATAACTGTGTAAATTACACTGACCACCACCACCAACAATATAACTGTGTAAATTACACTGACCACCACCACCAACAATATAACTATGTAAATTACACTGACTACCACCACCAACAATATAACCACGTAAATTACACTGACCACCACCACCAACAATATAACTATGTAAATTACACTGACCACCAGCACCAACAATATAACTATGTAAATTACACTGACCACCACCACCAACAATATAACTATGTAAATTACACTGACTACCACCACCAACAATATAACTATGTAAACTACACTGACCACCACCACCAACAATATAACTGTGTAAATTACACTGACCACCACCACCAACAATATAACTATGTAAATTACTCTGACCACCACTACCCACAATATAACCACGTAAATTACACTGACTACCACCGTGAACAACATAATTATTTAAATTTACTGACTACAACCGTCGACAATATAACTATTTTATTCACACTGACTACCCCATTGATAATATAACTAGTGAAATTACAATGCTTACCCCAGCCGACAATATAACTATTTAAATTACGCTGATTACCACCGTCGACAATATAACTAGTTAAATTACATTGATTACCACCGTAAATAATATAACTATTTAAATTACACTGACTACTACCGTCGACAATATAACTAGTTAAATTACAGTGACTACAACGGTCGACAAAACAACTATTCAAATCACACTGGCTACCCCTGTCGACAATATAACTATTTCAATTACACTTACTACCACCGTCAACAATATAACTATTCAAATTAAATTACACTGATTACCACCGTCAACTTAATATAACTATTCAAATTACACTAACTACCTCTGTCAACGATAGAACTATTCAAATTACACTGATTACCACCGTCAACAATAGAACTATTCAAATTACACTAACTACATCTGTCAACAATAGAACTATTCAAATTACACAAAGCTAAATTCTGCCAGAGGTTCTAATTACTACAAGACACATAAAAATGTATATATAATATTGCATAAATATTGCAAAATATATTAACACCGAGGTTCAGAAACACCGGAACCCAAATGTTGAGGACACGATATACAAGCCAACACAATTGAAAACGAAGAGATCTACTTGTTTTGAAACTCTATCACCCGGATCGAAACACCTGGAAGGACGTTACAACGCAAATACTCAGCACTGAGATTCTTTAGGACCAGTACCGGGTATCAAATCATAATGCACAGTATAGAATAAGCGTCTTTATTTACTACCAGGCCATACTACTACTACTACTACTACTACTACTACTACTACTACTACTACTACTACTACTACTACTTCTACTACTACTACTACTTCTACTACTACTCTACTGCTTCTACTACTACTACTACTACTCTATTACTACTACTTCTACTACTTCTACTACTTCTACTACTACTACTACTACTACTACTACTACTACTACTACTACAACTACTACTACTACTTCTACTACTACTACTACTACTACTACTACTACTACTACTACTACTACTACTACTACTACTACTACTACTACTACTACTACTACTACTACAAATGTTGCATAAATAACACCACCTGAGAATAAAATGAAGTACTACCAAAGAGAAGAAAACAAACAACAAAGATGTTTAGTATAACCTAAGACATAAGGCTGTGTCTCATGGATTATGGCTTCTCTTTATGCTAGGCTGGGTCTCATGGATTATAACTTCTCTTTATGATAGGTTGCGTCTCATTGACTATGACTTCTCTTTATGATAGGCTGCGTCTCATGGATTATGACTTCCTTTATGATAGGCTTTATTGAGTCTCATGGATTATGACTTCTCTTTATGATAGGCTGCGTCTCATGATTCTCTTTACAGTGATTATGATAGGTTCTCTTTGAGTATGACTTCTCTTTATGATAGGCTGCGTCTCATGGATTATGACTTCCCTTCATGGATGATAGGCTGCGTCTCATGGATTATGACTTCTCTTTATGATAGGCTGCGTCTCATGGATTATGACTTCTCATGGATTATGACTTCTCTTATGATAGGTTGCGTCTCATTGATTATGACTTTCTTTATGATAGGCTGCGTCTCATGGATTATGACTATGACTTCTTTTATGATAGGCTGTGTCTCATGGATTATGACTTCCTTTATGATAGGCTGCGTCTCATGGATTATGAGTGATTTTATGATAGGCTCTTCATGGATTATGACTGCTCTTTATGATAGGCTGCGTCTCATGGATTATGACTTCTCTTTATAGGTTGCGTCTCATGGATTATGACTGCTCTTTATGATAGGCTGCTCCTCATGGAATATGACTTCTCTTAAGATAGGCTGTCTTTCATGGATTATGACTTTTCTTTATGATAGGCTGCGCCTCATGGACTTTGCGGTAAACTCAGAAACGACTCTAACGCGTACGGGGGATAATATGAAGTACGATTATTAGATCGAATCACAACTCGATATTGATTTCCGCAGCGCGGGATTTTTATTGTAGTAACCGGAATTGGATACATTATATCTGGTAACACTAAAATAAAAAGTTTCTTCGATCGCAGGCAAACAATCATTTTTCCAAACAATTCAATAAATACTGATTTTTTATCAAATAGTTCATTCGCTAAAAACATAAAGCAGGCTATTTGGAGACCTACATGCGACATATTATGGTGGTTGTGGGTGCGGTGGTGCGTGAGCTTTTAGCGCTCAAAGTTAGAAAAAATCAGCTCTATATATTAGATCTGAATGCGCTGTTGACGTGATTTAATTCAATTTGATTTGATCTCATTTGCTTTGACTTCATTTGATTTGACCTACATCCACGATTAGGGTGATCTCCGGTTTTTGGTAGGATTTTTTAAATTTTGCCCCGGACTACAGATTATTGTGATATGTGATACTGGACCTCCTTGTTATTGATCGTCTCCGCTGGAACTAGGTGTTGATCCACCTACCTGGACCAGGGGAGGGTGTGGTGAAGGAGGAAAGATTTTATTCGAAATAAACCTCGGGAACGTTTTTAACCATCGGTGGTGCTTGCACTTCATATGTTGTATGCTATGATATAATAACTATTATCCATGGTCGACAATCGCCTGAAAGAAGTCTACTACTAATATATTATTGTAGCGCATGGCATTTCCTGTAAACTTGAAGCGGTCTCGTTGGTCGTTGTATGTATCGGTAGACGTACTCTTGTATACTACAGTATGAATTTAGGCATCATGTTGTATATTACAGTAGCAATTCAGGCATCATGTTGTATATTACAGTATGAATTCAGGCATCATGTTGTATATTTACAGTATGAATTCAGGCATCATGTTGTATACTACAGTATTAATTCAGGCATCATGTTGTATATTACAGTATGAATTCAGGCATCATGTTGTATACTACAGTATGAATTCAGGCATCATGTTGTATATTACAGTATAAATTCAGGCATCATGTTGTATATTACAGTATGAATTCAGGCATCATGTTGTATATTACAGTATAAATTCAGGCATCATGTTGTATATTACAGTATAAATTCAGGCATCATGTTGTATATTACAGTATGAATTCAGGCATCATGTTGTATATTACAATATGAATTCATGCATCATGTTGTATATTACAGTATGAATTCAGGCATCATGTTGTATATTACAGTATGAATTTAGGCATCATGTTGTATATTACAGTATGAATTCAGGCATCGTGTTGTATATTACAGTATGAATTCAGGCATAGTGTTGTATATTACAGTATGAATTCAGGCATCATGTTGTATACTACAGTATGAATTCAGGCATCATGTTGTATACTACAGTATGAATTCAGGCATCATGTTGTATATTACAATATGAATTCATGCATCATGTTGTATATTACAGTATGAATTCAGGCATCATGTTGTATATTACAGTATGAATTTAGGCACAGTATGAATTTAGGCATCATGTTGTATATTACAGTATGAATTTAGGCATCATGTTGTATATTACAGTATGAATTCAGGCATAGTGTTGTATATTACAGTATGAATTCAGGCATCATGTGTTGTATATTACACAGTATAAATTCAGGCATCATGTTGTACATTACAGTATGAATTCAGGCATATTCTGTGTTGTTTGAAGAAAAACAGAAATCTATTCATTTTCAAGCATCCTGTTGATACGTGATTAGCCGATATCTAGAATAAAGATCGTTATAAAAACTAGCAAGTGATTCTGTTGAATAGCAGTTTGCAAGTGAAAATCGGCGTGATGAATCTATCTAGCAAGTGACTTTGATCGGCGTGATGAATAGCAGATATCTGTGACTGATATTGAAAAACAATATTATGATCGGCGTGATGAATAGTAGATATCTAGCCTAATATGATCGGCGTGATGAATAGTAAATATCTAGCAAAAGTGACTAGTATGATCGGCGTGATGAATAGTAAATATCTAGCAAAAGTGAGTAATATGATCGGCGTGATGAATAGTAAATATCTAGCAAGTGACTAATATGATCGGCGTGATGAATAGCAGATATCTAGCAAATAACTAATATGATCGGCGTGATGAATAGCAGATATCTGCAACAACTAATATGATCGGCGTGATGAAAGTGATATCTAGCAAATAACTAATATGATCGGCGTGATGAATAGTAGATATCTAGCAAATAACTGATATGATCGGCGTGATGAATAGTAAATATCTAGCAAGTAACTAATATGATCGGCGTGATGAATAGTACATATCTATCTACTATGATCGGCAATAGCACATATCTAGAAATAACTAATATGATCGGCGTGATGAATAGTAAATCTAGCAAATAACTAATATGATCGGCGTGATGAATAGTACATATCTAGCAAGTAATATGATCGGTGTGATGAATAGTAAATATCTAGCAAATAACTGATATGATCGGCGTGATGAATAGATAGCTAATAACTAATATGATCGGCGTGATGAATAGTACATATCTAGCAATAACTAATATGATCGGTGTGATGAATGGCACATATCTAGCAAATAACTAATATGATCGGCGTGATGAATAGCACATATCTAGCAAATAACTAATATGATCGGCGTGATGAATAGTACATATCTAGCAAATAACTAATATGATCAGCGTGATGAATAGTACATATCTAGCAAGTAACTAATATGATCGGTGTGATGAATAGTAGATATCTAGCAAGTAACTAATATGATCGGTGTGATGAATAGCACATATCTAGCAAATAACTAATATGATCGGCGTGATGAATAGCACATATCTAGCAAGTGACTAATATGATCGGTGTGATGAATAGCACACTAATATGATCGGTGTGATGAATAGCACATATCTAGCAAGTGACTAATATGATCGGTGTGATGAATAGCACATATCTAGCAAATAACTAATATGATCAGCGTGATGAATAGCACATATCTAGCAAGTAACTAATATGATCGGTGTGATGAATAGTACATATTCAGCAAAAGTGAGTAATATGATCGGTGTGATGAATAGCAGTTATAGCAAGTGACATATCTGATGAATAGCAAATAGCAAGTGACTGATATGATCGGCGTGATGAATAGCACATATCTATATGATCGGCGATGAAGGTAGACATCTAAAGTGACTGATATGATCGGTGA
This sequence comes from Doris montereyensis, assembly GCA_037039925.1. Taxonomy (NCBI): domain Eukaryota; kingdom Metazoa; phylum Mollusca; class Gastropoda; order Nudibranchia; family Dorididae; genus Doris; species Doris montereyensis. Next base: position 23,496 of record JAXRKP010001462.1, on the reverse strand, counting down.
TGAATAGTAGACATCTAGCAAGTGACTGATATGATCTGATGAAAAATAACTAATATGATCGGTGTGATGAATAGTAGACATCTAGCAAGTGATTAATATGATCGGTGTGATGAATAGTAGATATCTAGCAAATAACTAATATGATCGGTGTGATGAATAGCAGACATCTAGCAAGTGACTAATATGATCGGTGTGATGAATAGCACATATCTAGCAAGTGACTAATATGATCGGTGTGATGAATAGCAGACATCTAGCAAGGACTAATATGATCGGTGTGATGAATAGCACATATCTAGCAAATAACTAATATGATCGGTGTGATGAATAGCACATATCTAGCAAGTGACTAATATGATCGGTGTGATGAATAGTAGATATCTAGCAAGTAACTAATATGATCGGTGTGATGAATAGCACATATCTAGCAAGTACTAAGTGATCGGTAATATGATCCCGGTGATGATGAATAGCAGTTATCTAGCAAGTGACTAATATGATCGGTGTGATGAATAGCACATATCTAGCAAGTGACTGATATGATCGGCGTGATGAATAGTAGACATCTAGCAAGTGACTGATATGATCGGTGTGATGAAATAGTAGATCGGTGATGAATAGCACATCTAGCAAAAAGTGAGTAATATGATCGGTGTGATGAATAGTAGACATCTAGCAAGTGACTGATATGATCGGCGTGATGAATAGTAGACATCTAGCAAGTGATCGGCTGAATAGTAGACATCTAGCAAGTGACTGGATATGATCGGTGTGAAATAGTAGACATCTAGCAAGTGATTGATATGATCGGCGTGATGAATAGTAGACATCTAGCAAGTAACTAATATGATCGGTGTGATGAATAGTAGACATCTAGCAAGTGACTAATATGATCGGTGTGATGAATAGCACATATCTAGCAAGTGACTAATATGATCGGTGTGATGAATAGTAGACATCTAGCAAATAACTAATATGATCGGTGTGATGAATAGTAGACATCTAGCAAGTGACTAATATGATCGGTGTGATGAATAGCACATATCTAGCAAGTGACTAATATGATCGGTGTGATGAATAGTAGATATCTAGCAAGTGACTAATATGATCGGCGTGATGAATAGCACATATCTAGCAAGTGACTAATATGATCGGTGTGATGAATAGTAGACATCTAGCAAGTGACTAATATGATCGGTGTGATGAATAGCACATATCTAGCAAGTGACTAATATGATCGGTGTGATGAATAGTACATATCTAGCAAGTGACTAATATGATCGGCGTGATGAATAGTAGATATCTAGCAAGTGACTAATATGATCGGCGTGATGAATAGTACATATATAGCAAGTGACTGATCTGATCGGCGTGATGAATAGTAGATATCTAGCAAGTGACTAATATGATCGGCGTGATGAACAGTACATATCTAGCAAGTGACTGATATGAGCGGCGTGATGAATAGTACATATCTAGCAAGTGACTGATATGATCGGCGTGATGAATAGTACTTATCTAGGAAGTGACTGATATGATCGACGTGATGAACAGTACATATCTAGCAAGTGACTGATATGATCGGCGTGATGAACAGTACATATCTAGCAAGTGACTGATATGATCGGCGTGATGAATAGTACATATCTAGCAAGTGACTGATATGATCGGCGTGATGAATAGTAGATATCTAGCAAGTGACTAATATGATCGGCGTGATGAATAGTAGATATCTAGCAAGTGACTAATATGATCGGCGTGATGAATAGTAAATATCTAACAAGTGACTGATATGATCGGCGTGATGAATAGTAGATATCTAGCAAGTGACTAATATGATCGGCGTGATGAATAGTAAATATCTAGCAAGTGACTAATATGATCGGCGTGATGAATAGTAGATATCTAGCAAGTGACTGATATGATCGGTGTGATGAATAGTACATATCTAGCAAGTGACTAATATGATCGGCGTGATGAATAGTAGATATCTAGCAAGTGACTGATATGATCGGCGTGATGAATAGCACATATCTAGCAAAAGTGAGTAATATGATCGGTGTGATGAATAGCAGTTATCTAGCAAGTGACTGATATGATCGGCGTGACGAATAGTAGATATCTAGCAAGTGACTAATATGATCGGCGTGATGAATAGTACATATCTAGCAAGTGACTGATATGATCGGCGTGATGAATAGCACATATCTAGCAAAAGTGAGTAATATGATCGGTGTGATGAATAGCAGTTATCTAGCAAGTGACTGATATGATCGGCGTGATGAATAGTACATATCTAGCAAGTGACTGATATGATCGGCGTGGTGAATAGTAGACATCTAGCAAGTGACTAATATGATCGGCGTGATGAATAGTACATATCTAGCAAGTGACTGATATGATCGGCGTGATGAATAGCACATATCTAGCAAAAGTGAGTAATATGATCGGTGTGATGAATAGCAGTTATCTAGCAAGTGACTGATATGATCGGCGTGATGAATAGCAGTTATCTAGCAAGTGACTGATATGATCGGCGTGATGAATAGTAAATATCTAGCAAGTGACTAATATGATCGGCGTGATGAATAGCACATATCTAGCAAAAGTGAGTAATATGATCGGCGTGATGAATAGCAGTTATCTAGCAAGTGACTGATATGATCGGCGTGATGAATAGTACATATCTAGCAAGTGACTGATATGATCGGCGTGATGAATAGCAGATATCTAGCAAGTGACTGATATGATCGCCGTGATGAATAGTAAATATCTAGCAAGTGACTGATATGATCGGCGTGATGAATAGTACATATCTAGCATGTCACTAATATGATCGGCGTGATGAATAGTAGATATCTAGCAAGTGACTAATATGAAAGGCGTGGTGAATAGTAAAATCTAGCAAGTGACTAATATGATCGGCGTGATGAATAGTAGATATCTAGCAAGTGACTAATATGATCGGCGTGATGAATAGTAGATATCTAGCAAGTGACTGATATGATCGGCGTGATGAATAGTAGACATCTAGCAAATAACTAGTATGATCGGCGTGATGAATAGTACATATCTAGCAAATAACTAATATGATCGGTGTGATGAATAACACATATCTAGCAAATAAATAATATGATCGGCGTGATGAATAGTACATATCTAGCAAATAACTAATGTGATCGGCGTGATGAATAGCACATATCTAGCAAGTGACTAATATGATCGGCGTGGTGAATAGTACACATCTAGCAAGTGACTAATATGATCTGTGTGATGAATAGTACATATCTAGCAAGTGACTGATATGATCGGCGTGATGAATAGTAGATATCTAGCAAGTGACTGATATGATCGGCGTGATGAATAGTAGATATCTAGCAAGTGACTGATATGATCGGTGTGATGAATAGTAAATATCTAGCAAGTGACTGATATGATCGGCGTGATGAATAGTACATATCTAGCAAGTGACTGATATGATCGGTGTGATGAATAGTAGACATCTAGCAAGTGACTAATATGATCGGTGTGATGAATAGTAGATATCTAGCAAGTGACTAATATGATCGGCGTGATGAATAGTAGACATCTAGCAAATGACTAATATGATCGATGTGATGAATAGTAGATATCTAGCAAGTGACTAATATGATCGGTGTGATGAATAACAGATATCTAGCAAGTGACTAATATGATCGGTGTGATGAATAGCACTTATCTAGCAAGTGACTGATATGATCGGTGTGATGAATAGTAGACATCTAGCAAGTGACTAATATGATCGGCGTGATGAATAGCACATATCTAGCAAGTGACTAATATGATCGGTGTGATGAATAGTAGACATCTAGCAAGTGACTAATATGATCGGCGTGATGAATAGCACATATCTAGCAAGTGACTAATATGATCGGCGTGATGAATAGTAAATATCTAGCAAGTAACTAATATGGTCAGATTATGATGAATAGTAAATATCTAGCAAGTGACTAATATGATCGGTGTGATGAATAGCATATCTAGCAAGTGACTGATATGATCGGCGTGATGAATAGTAAATATCTAGCAAGTGACTAATATGATCGGCGTGATGAATAGTAAATATCTAGCAAGTGACTGATATGATCGGCGTGATGAATAGTAGATATCTAGCAAGTGAGTAATATGATCGGTGTGATGAATAGCACATATCTAGCAAGTGACTAATATGATCGGTGATGAATAGCACATATCTAGCACTGATATCGGCGTGATGAATAGTAGATATCTAGCAAGTGACTAATATGATCGGCGTGATGAATAGCACATATCTAGCAAGTGACTAATATGATCGGTGTGATGAATAGTAGATTTCTAGCAAGTGACTAATATGATCGGTGTGATGAATAGCAGATATCTAGCAAGTAACTAATATGATCGGCGTGATGAATAGTAGATTTCTAGCAAGTGACTATTACGATCGGCGTGATGAATAGTGGGTATAACCCAAGTGACTGATATGATCGGCGTGATGAATAGTAGATTTATAGCAAGTGACTGATATGATCGGCGTGATGAATAGTAGATTTATAGCAAGTGACTAATATGATCGGTGTGATGAATAGCACATATCTAGCAAGTGACTAATATGATCGGTGTGATGAATAGCACATATCTAGCAAATAACTAATATGATCGGCGTGATGAATAGCACATATCTAGCAAAATTGAGTAATATGATCGGCGTGATGAATAGCAGTTATCTAGCAAGTGACTGATATGATCGGTGTGATGAATAGTAGATATCTAGCAAGTGACTGATATGATCGGTGTGATGAATAGTAGATATCTAGCAAGTGACTGATATGATCGGTGTGATGAATAGTAGATATCTAGCAAGTGACTGATGTGATCGGTGTGATGAATAGCAGTTATCTAGCAAGTGACTGATATGATCGGTGTGATGGATAGTAGATATCTAGCAAGTGACTGATATGATCGGTGTGATGAATAGTAGATATCTAGCAAGTGACTAATATGATCGGTGTGATGAATAGCAGTTATCTAGCAAGTGACTAATATGATCGGTGTGATGAATTGCAGTTATCTAGCAAGTGACTAATATGATCGGTGTGATGAATAGCAGTTATCTAGCAAGTGACTAATATGATCGGCGTGATAAATAGCCGTTATCTAGCAAGTGACTAATATGATCGGTGTGATGAACAGCAGTTATCTAGCAAGTGACTAATATGATCGGTGTGATGAATAGTACATATCTAGCAAGTGACTAATATGATCGGCGTGATGAATAGTAGATATCTAGCAAGTGACTAATATGATCGGTGTGATGAATAGCAGTTATCTAGCAAGTGACTGATATGATCGACGTGATGAATAGCAGTTATCTAGCAAGTGACTGATATGATCGGTGTGATGAATAGCAGTTATCTAGCAAGTGACTGATATGATCGGTGTGATGAATAGTAGATATCTAGCAAGTGACTGATATGATCGGCGTGATGAATAGCAGTTATCTAGCAAGTGACTGATATGATCGGCGTGATGAATAGCAGTTATCTAGCAAATAACTAATATGATGGGCGTGATGAATAGCAGTTATCTAGCAAGTGACTGATATGATCGACGTGATGAATAGTACATATCTAGCAAGTGACTAATACAGTCGGCGTGATGAATAGTAAATATCTAACTTAAGTGACTGATATGATCGGCGTGATGAATAGCACTATCTAGCAAGTGAGTAATATGATCAGTGTGATGAATAGTAAATATCTGGCAAGTGACTAATATGATCGGTGTGATGAATAGTAGATATCTAGCAAGTGACTAATATGATCGGTGTGATGAATAGCAGATATCTGGCAGTGACTAATATGATCGGTGTGATGAATAGTAGATATCAGCAAGTGACTAATATGATCGGCGTGATGAATACCAGACATCTAGCAAGTGACTAATATGATCGGTGTGATGAATAGTAGACCTCTAGCAAGTAACTAATATGATCGGCGTGATGAATAGTAAATATCTAGCAAGATAATATGATCGGTGTGATGAATAGCAAATATCTAGCAAGTGACTAATATGATCAGTGTGATGAATAGTGCATATCTAGCAAATAATATGATCGGTGTGATGAATAATAGATATCTAGCAAGTGACTAATATGATCGGTGTGATGATAGTAAATATCTAGCAAATAACTAATATGATCGGTGATGAATAGTAAATATCTAGCAAGTGACTAATATATCTGTGATGAATAGTGACTAAAGTGACTAATATGTCGGTGTGATGAATAGTGCATATCTAGCAAAGTGACTAATATGATCGGTGTGATGAATAGTAAATATCTAGCAAGTGACTAATATGATCGGTGTGATGAATAGTGCATATCTAACAAATAACTAATATGATCGGTGTGATGAATAGTGCATATCTAGCAAGTGACTATATGATCGGCGTGATGAATAGTACATATCTAGCAAGTGACTAATATGATCGGCGTGATGAATAGCAGATATCTTGCAAGTAACTAATATGATCGGCGTGATGAAATCCAAATGAAGTCCAACGCAGAGGTCTTCAAAATATGTTTTCAAGGTTTTGACCTATGAAACTTTTCTCCATAAAGGAGGTAATCCAACAATGGATTTTAAAATTGTTTCTTCTACCTACTTATTTCCCCTGTACTATCCTGCCTCTTCACACTGTGCTCAATGTGTGCTATGATAATGATAATGATAGAAATTTTGTACTTTGGGTTTCTGAGAAATTGTGACGTTAACCATTGTTATCATTCAATGACCAGACAATCGTTGCCGTTTTATATACTTGATGTCTTCTTTTTTTCTCTCTAATTCTCTTCTTTTTTTTGTAAACTCGATGTATATCTATTTAATGATGACACGGATTACATTAAAAGTTCAATTTATTTTTATTTGACTTGATTTACCAACATCCACAATTAAAGCGATTTCGGCGCTTTGGTAAGATTTTAAATTTTGCCTGGACTGCCTTGTAAACAGCCAAGGGATCTTTTACGTGCCCATAGTATTGTGATCTGCATATGGAACCTCCTTTTAATCGTCCGTCTCCGATGGGACTAGGTGTGGATCCACTTACCTGGACCAGGGTGGTAGATTTTACTCGAAAAAGACTCGAAAAAAGGAGGGGTGCCATATTCGACAGCACAGTGATCTGTCCGAAAAAAGGGGGACACATTGGGGTGATCTGTCCGAAAAAAAAAGGAGGACACATTCTACAGCACAGTGATCTGTCCGAAAAAAAGGAGGGGGACATTCGACAACACAGTGATCTGTCCGAAAAAAAGGAGGGGGGACACATTGGACAGCTGATCTGTCCGAAAAAAAAGGGGGGGAGGACACATTGGACAGCACAGTCTGTCCGAAAAAAAAGGACACATTCGACAGCACAGTGATCTATTGGACAGCACAGTGATCTGTCCGAAAAAAAGGAGGGGGAGCACATTGGACAGCACAGTGATCTGTCCGAAAAAAGGAGGGGGACACATTGGACAGCACAGTGATCTGTCGAAAAAAAGGAGGGGACATTCGACAGCGCAGTGATCTGTCCGAAAAAGGGGGGGACACATTGGACAGCCTGGTGATCTGTCCGGAAAAAAAAAAAAGGGGGGGGGACATTGGACAGCACAGTGATCTGCCCGAAAAAAGGGGGGGGAAGCATTGGACAGCACAGTGATCTGCCCGAAAAAAAAAGGGGGACGCCTTCGACAGAGCAGTGATCTGTCCGAAAAAAAAAAGGGGGGGGGACATTCGACAGTACAGTGATCTGTCCGAAAAAAAAGGGGGGGGGGACACATTCGACAGCACAGTGATCTGTCCGAAAAAAAAGGGGGGGGGACACATTCGACAGCACAGTGATCTGTCCGAAAAAAAAAGGGGGGGGGACACATTCGACAGCACAGTGATCTGTCCGAAAAAAAAAGGGGGGGGACACATTCGACAGCACAGTGATCTGTCCGAAAAAAAAGGGGGGGGGGACACATTCGACAGCACAGTGATCTGTCCGAAGAAGGTGGGATGTCTTCGACATAACAGTGATCTGTCCAAAAGGGGAGGGGGCACACCTTCATCAGAGCAGTGATCTGTTCAAAAAGGAGTTGGGGAGGAGGAGGGAGCTTGATTTGTTAATTTGTTTGATTCTGATTTGATTATGTTCATATTCAGAACGAATGTGATCTCGGGAGTTTTGATAGTTCTTGAGTGGGCACACACTTTTGGTAGCAGCTATGAGGTCTTTACCGTGCACAGAATATTGTGATCTGGTGGAAGCCTCTTTTTATGATCTGTATCCGATGGGACGAAGTGTCGATGCCTACATGGACCAGGTGGGAAGCCTCGCAAAAAATGTTCAACCTGAATGGGGTTCAACCCACGACCTTTTAGGTTGCAATACTTCACCTAACTTCGGGCTAACCGGCCTTTTGGCTTGGAAATACTTCACCTAACTTTGGACTATCTACTGTCTTTTGGCTGAGAATACTTCACCTAACTTTGGACTATCTACTGTCTTTATAAGCCCAAATACTTCACCTAACTGGACTATCTACTGTCTTTTGGCTGGGAATACTTCACCTAACTTTGGACTATCTACTGTCTTTTGGCTTGAAATACTTCACCTAACTTTGGACTATCTACTGTCTTTTGGCTGGGAATACTTCACCTAACTTTGGACTACCACGGCCTTTTGACTGGGAATACTTCACCTAACTTTGGACTATCTACTGTCTTTTGGCTGGGAATACTTCACCTAACTTTGGACTACCCACGGCCCTTTGACTGGGAATACGTCACCTAACTTTGGACTATCTACTGTCTTTTGGCCGGGAATACTTCACCTAACTTTGGACTACCACGGCCTTTTGACAGGGAATACTTCACCTAACTTTGGACTATCTACTGTCTTTTGGCTGGGAATACTTCACCTAACTTTGGACTATCTACTGTCTTTTGGCCGGGAATACTTCACCTAACTTTGGAGTACCCACGGCCTTTTGACTGGGAATACTTCACCTAACTTTGGACTACCCACACCCTTTTGGCTGGGAATACTTCACCTAACTTTGGACTACCCACGGCCCTTTGACTGGGAATACTTCACCTAACTTTGGACTATCTACTGTCTTTTGGCTGGGAATACTTCACCTAACTTTGGACTACCACGGCCTTTTGACAGGGAATACTTCACCTAACTTTGGACTATCTACTGTCTTTTGGCTGGGAATACTTCACCTAACTTTGGACTACCCACAGCCCTTTGACTGGGAATACGTCACCTAACTTTGGACTATCTACTGTCTTTTGGCCGGGAATACTTCACCTAACTTTGGACTACCCACGGCCTTTTGACTGGGAATACTTCACCTAACTTTGGACTACCCACACCCTTTTGGCTGGGAATACTTCACCTAACTTTGGACTACCCACACCCTTTTGGCTGGGAATACTTCACCTAACTTTGGACTACCCACGGCCTTTTGGCTGGGAATACTTCACCTAACTTTGGACTACCCACACCCTTTTGGCTGGGAATACTTCACCTAACTTTGGACTACCCACACCCTTTTGGCTGGGAATACTTCACCTAACTTTGGACTACCCACGGCCTTTTGACTGGGAATACTTCACCTAACTTTGGACTACCCACACCCTTTTGACTGGGAATACTTCACCTAACTTTGGACTACCCACACCCTTTTGGCTGGGAATACTTCACCTAACTTTGGACTACCCACACCCTTTTGGCTGGGAATACTTCACCTAAATTCTCACCGTCGTCGCCAAGGTCATAAATACCTTGCTAAACATTTAAAATACGATGCTGGTTCGACAGGAGGAAAAGAAAATATCTGCTTGAACTGGGAATCGAATTTGGGTCTCCCTCCTGGGTGGTAGTCCAACACTCTACTTACTGAGCTACCAGCCATTTTTGATTTTGCCCGGACCGCTTTGGGATCTTTAATGTGCACAGAGTGCTGTGATCTGCACACAGGACTTCTTTTTTATCGTCCGTCTCCGATGGGACTAGGTTTCGATCCACAAATACCTGGACCAGAAGAAAAAAACTGGATAAATTGTTCAATCGTCAGCAGGGCTCGAACGCACGACCTTTGGTTCCCGGGTGGAATGAAAACGCGTTTAGCATCGTTTCCCAAAGACACAATATCATGTCGAGCCTAGCGAAATTAAGATTGAAACCTGCGTCCTTATGTTATGGTCCCCACTACCATCCTGGGCAAGACTCGCTTTTATATTGCTCGTTGATACCAACTACCGTCTTCTCTCTGGTCTCGCACTATTCGAGTACTCGCTTTGACAAGTATCACAAGACATCCTCGTGCATTCACAGCTGCGAATATGATGAACACTCTGAGCTATGGGGGGGGGGGGGGCTTGGAATGATGAACACCCGCACGCATTCGAAGCCTGAACGCTGAACTCAGGAGGATGTGACGGGGTGGGCGGGCGGCGGTGCGCTTGTGACCTCCATGCTGATTGAAGTGTCGCAATAGCAGAAGACAGACCCAGTAAGAGACTGTAGTATATAAACTGCTGTCACTGTAGGCCTGGGTGCTACTCGAGCCATTACTCAATACCAATGAATACAAGCCTTCGAGTCTTTGAGTTCGAGTTCTACCACGGTCTCGAAGCCACAGGTGGTGAATATCAACTTCCGAATCTCGTCTTGATATTAATTCCCGAATCCCGTCTTGATACCAACTCCCCAATCCCGTCTTGATACCAACTCCCCAATCCCGTCTTGATACCAACTCCCAAATCCCGTCTTGATACCAACTCCTCCCGAATCCCGTCTTGATACCAACTCCCAAATTCCGTCTTGATACCATCTCTCAAATCTCGTCTTGATACCAACTCCTCCCAAATCCCGTCTTGACACCAACTCCCAAATTCCGTCTTGATACCATCTCTCAAATCTCGTCTTGATACCAACTCCTCCCAAATCCCGTCTTGATACCAACTCCCAAATCCCGTCTTGATACCATCTCTCAAATCTCGTCTTGATACCAACTCCCAAATTCCGTCTTGATACCATCTCTCAAATCTCGTCTTGATACCAACTCCCAAATCCCGTCTTGATACCAACTCCCAAATTCCGTCTTGATACCAACTCTCGAATCCCATCTTGATACCATCTCTCAAATCCCATCTTGATACCAACTCCCAAATCCCGTCTTCATACCATCTCCCAAATCCCGTCTAGATACCAACTCCAAAATCCCGTCTTCATTCCAACTCCCAAATCCCGTCTTGACACCAACTCCCGAATCCCGTCTTGATAACAACTCCCAAATCCCGTCTTGATACCATCTCCCAAATCCCGTCTTGACACCAACTCTCGAATCCCATCTTGATACCATCTCTCAAATCCCGTCTTGATACCATCTCCCAAATCCCGTCTTGATACCATCTCCCAAATCCCGTCTTGATACCATCTCCCAAATCCCGTCTTGATACCAACTCCCAAATCCCGTCTTGATACCAACTCCCAAATCCCGTCTTGATACCAACTCCCAAATCCCGTCTTGATATCAACTCCCAAATCCCGTCTTGATACCAACTCCCAAATCCCGTCTTGATACCAACTCCCAAATCCCGTCTTGATACCAACTCCCCAATCTCGTCTTGATATCAACTCCCAAATCCCGTCTTGATACCATCTCCCAAATCCCGTCTTGATACCAACTCCTCCCGAATCCCGTCTTGATACCATCTCTCAAATCTCGTCTTGATACCAACTCTCAAATCTCGTCTTGATACCAACTCTCAAATCTCGTCTTGATACCATCTCTCAAATCTCGTCTTGATACCAACTCCCAAATCCCATCTTGATACCATCTCCCAAATCCCGTCTTGATAACAACTCCCAAATCCCGTCTTGATATCAACTCCCAAATCCCGTCTTGATACCAATTCCCAAATTCCGTCTTGATACCAACTCTCGAATCCCATCTTGATACCATCTCTCAAATCTCGTCTTGATACCAACTCCCAAATCCCGTCTTGATACCATCTCCCAAATCCCGTCTTGATACAACTCCCAAATCCCGTCTTCATACCAACTCCCAAATCCCGTCTTGATACCAACTCCCAAATCCCGTCTTAATTCCAACTCCCAATTCCCGTCTTCACACCAACTGCCGAATCCCGTCTTGATACCAACTCCCAAATCCCGTCTTGATACCAACTCCCAAATTCCGTCTTGATACCAACTCCCAAATTCCGTCTTGATACCAACTCCCAAATCTCGTCTTGATACCAACTCCCAAATCCCGTCTTGATACCAACTCTCGAATCCCATCTTGATACCATCTCTCAAATCCCATCTTGATACCAACTCCCAAATCCCGTCTTCATACCATCTCCCAAATCCCGACTTGATACCAACTCCAAAATCCCGTCTTCATTCCAACTCCCAAAGCCCGTCTTGACACCAACTCCCGAATCCCGTCTTGATAACAACTCCCAAATCCCGTCTTGATACCATCTCCCAAATCCCGTCTTGACACCAACTCTCGAATCCCATCTTGATACCATCTCTCAAATCCCGTCTTGATACCATCTCCTAAATCCCGTCTTGATACCATCTCCCAAATCCCGTCTTGATACCAACTCCCCAATCCCGTCTTGATATCAACTCCCAAATCCCGTCTTGATATCAACTCCCAAATCCCGTCTTAATACCAACTCTCGAATCCCATCTTGATACCAACTCCCCAATCCCGTCTTGATATCAACTCCCAAATTCCGTCTTGATACCAACTCCCAAATCTCGTCTTGATACCAACTCTCGAATCCCATCTTGATACCAACTCCCGAATCCCGTCTTGATACCAACTCCCAAATCCCCTCTTGATACCAACTCCCAAATCCCGTCTTGATACCAACTCCCAAATTCAGTCTTGATACCAACTCTCGAATGCCATCTTGATACCATCTCTCAAATCCCGTCTTGATACCATCTCCCAAATTCCGTCTAGATACCATCTCCCAAATCCCGTCTTCATACCATCTCCCAAATCCCGTCTTCATACCATCTCCCAAATCCCGTCTTGATACCATCTCCCAAATCCCGTCTTAATTCCAACTCCTAAATCCCGTCTTGACACCAACTCCCGAATCCCGTCTTGATACCAACTCCCAAATCCCTTCTTGATACCATCTCCCAAATCCCGTCTTGATACCATCTCCCAAATTCCGTCTTGATACCAACTCTCGAATCCCATCTTGATACCATCTCTCAAATCCCATCTTGATACCAACTCCCAAATCCCGTCTTCATACCATCTCCCAAATCCCGTCTTGATACCAACTCCCTAATCCCGTCTTAATTCCAACTCCCAAATCCCGTCTTGACACCAACTCCCGAATCCCGTCTTGATAACAACTCCCAAATCCCGTCTTGATACCATCTCCCAAATCCCGTCTTGAAACCAACTCTCGAATCCCATCTTGATACCATCTCTCAAATCCCGTCTTGATACCATCTCCCAAATCCCGTCTTGATACCATCTCCCAAATCCCGTCTTGATACCAACTCCTCCCGAATCCCGTCTTGATACCAACTCCCAAATTCCGTCATGATACCATCTCCCAAATCCCGTCTTGATACCATCTCCCAAATCCCGTCTTGATACCATCTCCCAAATCCCGTCTTGATATCAACTCCCAAATCCCGTCTTGATATCAACTCCCAAATCCCGTCTTGATACCAACTCCCAAATCCCGTCTTGATATCAACTCCCAAATCCCGTCTTGATACCAACTCCCGAATCCCGTCTTGATACCAACTCCCAAATCCCGTCTTGATACCAACTCCCAAATCCCGTCTCGATACCAACTCCCAAATCCCGTCTTGATACCAACTCCCAAATTCAGTCTTGATACCAACTCTCGAATGCCGTCTTGATACCATCTCTCAAATCCCGTCTAGATACCATCTCCCAAATCCCGTCTTGATACAATCTCCCAAATCCCGTCTTCATACCATCTCCCAAATCCCGTCTTCATACCATCTCCCAAATCCCGTCTTGATACCAACTCCCAAATCCCGTCTTGATACCAACTCCCAAATCCCGTCTTGATACCAACTCCCAAATTCAATCTTGATACCAACTCTCGAATGCCGTCTTGATACCATCTCTCAAATCCCGTCTTGATACCATCTCTCAAATCCCGTCTTGATACCAACTCTCGAATCCCGTCTTGATACCATCTCTCAAATCCCGTCTTCATACCATCTCCCAAATCCCGTCTTGATACCATCTCTCAAATCCCGTCTTGATACCATCTCCCAAATCCCGTCTTGATACAATCTCCCAAATCCTGTCTTGATACAATCTCCCAAATCCCGTCTTGATACAATCTCCCAAATCCCGTCTTGATACAATCTCCCAAATCCCGTCTTGATACAATCTCCCAAATCCCGTCTTGATACAATCTCCCAAATCCCGTCTTCATACCATCTCCCAAATCCCGTCTTCATACCATCTCCCAAATCCCGTCTTGACACCAACTCCCGAATCCCGTCTTGATAACAACTCCCAAATCCCTTCTTGATACCATCTCCCAAATCCCGTCTTGATACCAACTCCCAAATTCCGTCTTGATACCAACTCCCAAATCCCGTCTTAATACCAACTCTCGAATCCCATCTTGATACCATCTCTCAAATCCCGTCTTGATACCATCTCCCAAATCCCGTCTTGATACCATCTCCCAAATCCCGTCTTGATACCAACTCCCCAATCCCGTCTTGATATCAACTCCCAAGTCCCGTCTTGATACCAACTCCCAAATCCCGTCTTGATACCAACTCCCAAGTCCCGTCTTGATACCAACTCCCAAATTCCGTCTTGATACCATCTCCCACATCCCGTCTTCATACCAATTCCCAAATCCCGTCTCGATACCAACTCCCAAATCCCGTCTTGATACCAACTCCCGAATCCTGTCTTGATACCAACCCCCAAATCTCGTCTTGATACCATCTCCCAAATCCCGTCTTGATACCAACTCCCAAATCCCGTCTTGATACCAACTCCCAAATCCCGTCTTGATACCAACTCCCGAATCCCATCTTGATACCAACTCCCAAATCCCGTCTTGATACCAACTCCCAAATCCCGTCTTGATACCAACTCCCAAATCCCGTCTTGATACCAACTCCCAAATTCAGTCCTGATACCAACTCTCGAATCCCATCTTGATACCATCTCCCAAATCCCATCTTGATACCAACTCCCAAATCCCGTCTTCATACCATCTCCCAAATCCCGTCTTCATACCATCTCCCAAATCCCGTCTTGATACCAACTCCCAAATCCCGTCTTCATACCATCTCCCAAATCCCGTCTTCATACCATCTCCCAAATCCCGTCTTGATACCAACTCCAAAATCCCGTCTTCATACCATCTCCCAAATCCCGTCTTCATACCATCTCCCAAATCCCGTCTTCATACCATCTCCCAAATCCCGTCTTCATACCATCTCCCAAATCCCGTCTTCATACCATCTCCCAAATCCCATCTTGATACCATCTCCCAAATCCCGTCTTCATACCATCTCCCAAATCCCGTCTTGATACAACTCCCAAATCCCGTCTTGATACAACTCCCAAATCCCGTCTTCATACCAACTCCCAAATCCCGTCTTGATACAACTCCCAAATCCCGTCTTGATACAACTCCCAAATCCCGTCTTCATACCATCTCCCAAATCCCGTCTTGATACCAACTCCCAAATCCCGTCTTAATTCCAACTCCCAAATCCCG
Organism: Doris montereyensis; assembly: GCA_037039925.1. Classification (NCBI taxonomy): domain Eukaryota; kingdom Metazoa; phylum Mollusca; class Gastropoda; order Nudibranchia; family Dorididae; genus Doris; species Doris montereyensis. The sequence continues at coordinate 7,657 of JAXRKP010001462.1, read as the reverse complement.
TCTTGACACAAACTCCCGAATCCCGTCTTGATAACAACTCCCAAATCCCGTCTTGATACCATCTCCCAAATCCCGTCTTGATACCAACTCCCAAATTCCGTCTTGATACCAACTCCCAAATCCCGTCTTGATACCAACTCTCGAATCCCATCTTGATACCATCTCTCAAATGCCGTCTTGATACCATCTCCCAAATCCCGTCTTGATACCAACTCCCAAATCCCGTCTTGATACCAACTCCCAAATCCCCTCTTGATACCAACTCCCAAATCCCGTCTTGATACCAACTCCCGAATCCCGTCTTGATACCAACTCCCAAATCTCGTCTTGATACCAGTGACAGCAGTTTTTACTAGTCTGTCACTGGTTCTGTCTACTGTGTCTGCTATCGTTGTTCTATTACTCGTTGATAGTGTTCATATTCGCCGTCGCGAATGTGTGAGGCCGGCGAGGCAGACTCGTTGTATTCGTTATAGCAAGTACTCGAGTAATGCGAGAACAGAGAAGACGGTAGTCTTGATACCAACTCCCAAATCCCGTCTTGATACCAACTCCCAAATTCCGTCTTGATACCATCTCCCAAATCCTGTCTTGATACCAACTCCCAAATCCCGTCTCCATACCAACTCCCAAATTCCGTCTTGATACCAACTCTCGAATCTTATCTTGATACCATCTCTCGAATCCCGTCTTGATACCATCTCCCAAATCCCGTCTTGATACCATCTCCCAAATCCCGTCTTGATACCATCTCCCAAATCCCGTCTTAATTCCAACTCCCAAATCCCGTCTTGACACCAACTCCCGAATTCCGTCTTGATAACAACTCCCAAATCCCGTCTTGATACCATCTCCCAAATCCCGTCTTGATACCAACTCCCAAATCCCGTCTTGATACCAACTTTCGAATCCCATCTTGATACCATTTCTCAAATCCCGTCTTGGTACCAATTCCCGAATCCCGTCTTGATACCATCTCCCAAATCCCGTCTTAATTCCAACTCCCAAATCCCGTCTTGACACCAACTCCCGAATCCCGTCTTGATAACAACTCCCAAATCCCGTCTTGATACCATCTCCCAAATCCCGTCTTGATACCATCTCCCAAATCCCGTCTTGATACCAACTCCCCAATCCCGTCTTGATATCAACTCCCAAATCCCGTCTTGATATCAACTCCCAAATCCCGTCTTGATACCAACTCCCAAATTCCGTCTTGATACCAACTCCAAAATCCCGTCTTCATACCAACTTTCGAATCCCATCTTGATACCATCTCTCAAATCCCGTCTTAGTACCAACTCCCAAATCCCGTCTTGATACCATCTCCCAAATCCCGTCTTGATACCATCTCCCAAATCCCGTCTTGCTACCATCTCCCAAATCCCGTCTTGATACCAACTCCCCAATCCCGTCTTGATATCAACTCCCAAATCCCGTCTTGATACCATCTCCTAAATCTCGTCTTGATACCAACTCCCCAATCCCGTCTTGATACCAACTCCCAAATCCCGTCTTGATACCAACTCCCAAATCCCGTCTTGATACCAACTCCCAAATCTCGTCTTGATACCATCTCCCAAATCCCGTCTTGATACAATCTCCCAAATCCCATCTTGATACCAACTCCCAAATCCCGTCTTGATACCATCTCCCAAATCCCGTCTTGATATCAACTCCCAAATCCCGTCTTGATACGAACTCCCAAATCCCGTCTTGATACCAACTCCTCCCGAATCCCGTCTTGATATCAACTCCCAAATCCCGTCTTGATACCATCTCCCAAATCCCGTCTTGCTACCATCTCCCAAATCCCGTCTTGATACCATCTCCCAAATCCCGTCTTGCTACCATCTCCCAAATCCCGTCTTGATACCAACTCCCCAATCCTGTCTTGATACCAACTCCCAAATCCCGTCTTGATACCATCTCCCAAATCCCGTCTTGATACCAACTCCCCAATCCTGTCTTGATATCAACTCCCAAATCCCGTCTTGATATCAACTCCCAAATCCCGTCTTGATACCAACTCCCAAATCCCGTCTTGATACCAACTCCCAAATTCCGTCTTGATACCAACTCCCAAATCCCGTCTTGATACCAACTCCCGAATCCCGTCTTGATACCAACTCCCAAATCTCGTCTTAATACCATCTCCCAAATCCCGTCTTGATACAATCTCCCAAATCCCATCTTGATACCAACTCCCAAATCCCGTCTTGATACCATCTCCCAAATCCCGTCTTGATATCAACTCCCAAATCCCGTCTTGATACCAACCCAAATCCGTCTTGATACCAACTCCCCGTCCGTCTTGATACCGCTCCCAAATCCCGTCTTGATACCAACTCCCGAATCCAGTCTTGATACCAACTCCCAAATCCCGTCTTGATACCAACTCCCAAATCCCGTCTTGATACAACTCCGAATCAGTCTTGATACCACTCCTCCCGAATCCAGTCTTGATACCATCTCCTCCCAGATCCAGTCTTGATACCAACTCCTCCGAATCAGTCTTGATACCAACTCTCCAGATCCAATCTTGATACCAACTCCTCCCGAAGATCAGTCTTGATACCAACTCCTCCCGAATCCAGTCTTGATACCAGCCGTCTTGATACCAACCGTCTTGACCTACACCATTGTAACTGGTTCGCCTTGACGAGTAATGACGAGACGAGACCCGACCTGAACTGAAAGTGAGGGACAACAACGACACGTCGCGATGGCAGTGCAGTGAGACCTATGAATGAGGCACATCAATAGGCATGACGGTGGTGGTGGGGGTAGAGATGAGGTGTGGGAAGTGGGGGAAGTTGCTTCCGCCCTCTCCTTCTGCGACGATGACGGTGAGAGCAGTTTTTACTAGTCTGTCACTGGGTCTGTCTACTGTGTCTGCTATCGCTGTTCTATTACTCGTTGATAGTGTTCATATTCGCCGTCGCGAATGTGTGAAGGCCGGCGAGGCAGACGCGTTGTATTCATTATAGCAAGTACTCGAGTAATGCGAGACCAGAGAAGACCTTTAGTTGGCATCAACGAGTAATAGAACAGCCAGTCTTGCCCAAGCCTATGTCACTGTCACCGGGGTAGAAGGAGGGTGCAGGGTGGTAGCGGATTGACTGAAAGTTGGGCTAAGCTAAAGGTTGGGGCTCAAAAGGATTGGCGTGAAAAAGCGACCGTCGTCAGATTCTGACAAAACGCCTCAAAGCCTTGTATTCGTTGGTATCGACTAATGGCTCGAGTAGCGCAGTCCACCCCAGTACTAAACAACAAGTCATGGGCAATATGATTGTCTTGATATTTTCCATACCTCGTGCTAGTCTGGAACGCTGGATCGTCCGTTTACCACTCTGCTATTTTGCCTCAAGACTTCCCATAGGCTGAAACCGTACTCTAGACTACCGATCCGCCTCCACATACCCCACCTCTATATAATAAGCCCCTGGATTTCGACGGATGGCGCTATGTAAAATGTATCTACGCCTTTCGTATTTACTACTATTTATTTATTTATATTTATGTTTTAATCTATCCTTAAAATAATTCCGTTTGTTGATTTGGATTGAACATTGTTTATCATGCTTCAATCTGTCATTTACGTTTGTCATCACAATTTGCATGTAAAAATAAACAAAGGGTAGAAAAAGTAAAGGAAGAGACGCCATTGCCATCTAGGTATGAAATGAAGTTTATTGAATTGATTATACGATACAAACAAGTTTGTTAGAAACAGGAATCACGTAATAAGATAATAGTGTTTGGTCTCAACCATTAAATCATTGTTTATAATATGTATAACTCAACAACACAAATAATTAGACGCAGATCCTTTATCAAAACACAATTTGTTTTTTTTTTACTTTTATGAATCGATGCAGAGTTTTTTGTAGTTGCAATATATGAGTCCATTATATAGGATGATGAAAGTGTGAATTGAGAGAGAGAGAGAGAGAGAGAGAGAGAGAGAGAGAGAGAGAGAGAGAGAGAGAGAGAGAGAGAGAGAGAGAGAGAGAGAGAAAGAGAGAGAGAAAGATAAACGAGATAAACAGAGACAGAGACAGAGACAGAGACAGACAGACAGACGGACAAAAGAAAGACATATAGAAAGAGTGAGAGAGAGAGTGAGAGAGAGACAGACAGACAGAAAGAGAGAGTGAGAGAGAGAGAGAGAGAAGAGAGAAAGAGAGAAAGAGACAGAGAGAGAGAGAGAGAGAGAGAGAGAGAGAGAGAGAGAGAGAGAGAGAGAGAGAGAGAGAGAGAGAGAGAGAGAGAGAGAGAAGCAAGAAGGAGATATAAAAAAGAGGGAGGGAGAGAGAGAGAGAGAGAGAGAGAGAGAGAGAGTGTGTGCGTGTGCGTGTATGTGTGTGTGTGTGTGTGTGTGAGAGAGAGAGAGAGAGAGAGAGAGAGAGAGAGAGAGAGAGAGAGAGAGAGAGCAGAGGGAGAGAAAGAGTGGAGAGAGGAAAGAGAGATTGAAGGAGGAGGTATTGTGAGCTGGGATATCATGTTGGGATGTAACACACATCGGCTATGTTTGTATGTTATAATAACCCCCATAATATGAGATATTAAGACATTACAACATTCGACTACGCCAACAATTATTTCCATGAAAATGAATTAAACTATCTAACTATCCCGTTGGCCAGGCTGTGTGTGCAGGTCCACCAAATGTCCCATGCCTTCCCATCATTCCAGCGTATACTTATACAGTTTGTCATTCTTTTCCTGTATATCTAGTCACTCCAGTGTATACCTATACTGTCTCACCCAAAAACCATTCATCATGTTCCTGTATACCTTGTCACTCCAATGTATAACTATACTGTCTCTTAAAGCCATTCATCCTATTCCTGTATACCTCGTCATCCAATGTAATACCTATGCTGTCTCTTAAAACCATTCATCCTATTCCTGTATACCTTGTCACTCTAATGTATACACTTTCCTGTCTCTTAAAGCTATTCATTTTCCTGTATACCTTGTCACTCCAATGTATACCTATACTGTCTCTTAAAGCCATTCATCATTTTCCTGTATACCTTGTCACTCTAATGTATACCTATACTGTCTCTTAAAGCCATTCATCCTATTCCTGTATACCTTGTCACTCTAATGTATACCTATACTGTCTCTTAAAGCCATTCATCCTATTCCTGTATACCTTGTCACTCTAATGTATACTATACTGTCTCTTAAAACCATTCATCCTATTCCTGTATACCTTGTCACTCTAATGTATAACTATACTATCTCTTAAAGCCATTCATCCTATTCCTGTGTACCTTGTCACTCCAATGTATACCTATACTGTCTCCTGAAGCCATTCATCCTATTCCTGTATACCTTGTCACTCCAATGTATACCTATACTGTCTCCTGAAGCCATTCATCCTATTCCTGTATACCTTGTCACTCCAATGTATACCTATACTGTCTCTGAAGCCATTCATCCTTTTCTTGTATTCCTTGTCAAATTCCTCATTCATGTCGATAGTAAACCAATTTTTCCAATCACCGACTTGTCCTGAGAAGAAAGAAATGACATCAAAATTAAACCTAAGGGGCACAATGCTCCACTGAAGCTATCATACTAATTCCCTCAAAACAAGTTAAAAGGATGAAGGGAGGCTTTGTCTGTCATGTAGAAAATCAAAGTAAACATAGTCTTTGTTTTTTCATCATGGTGCGTAGCTTTTTCGTGGTCGGCTCTTGCTTACTGTTCCTTCTTTCGGACAAGCTCACGATTCGTTGCTACTCGTCCTGCCACCGTTGATGTTGTTTGGAGCCAGTCTTCTATGTCCTGTTCCCACCTTGCTTCTCTTACTCTTCCTCTTTTGCCTTCAACTTTTTTCTTCTTCTACAAAATGGGGTTTCAAAAGTGTGATGGCGTTACATGTGTCCAGAATATATCAGCTTTTGTTTCATGATGTTTCAAAGGAGTGTCAGGGCTTCATGCTGAATCATTTCAACCTTTTCTTCATTTGTTGTTTTGTATTGCAATCATATTCTGATTACTTTTCTCATTAATTTCATCCCAAAGCATTGATGTGTTTACCGTCCTTTATATGTATTGTCCACGCTTCGCATGTGGAAACTTAATCCAGTCAATCTATCAATGTTTCCATTTACTGATGATTTAGCTGTATGTCTAAAATCAGAAAATGACCTTCAATATAATATTAATATATAATATTATCAACATGCTGAATAATGAACTAAATAAAAGGGATACAAAAGTAAAGGCAAAGAAAACAAAAACAATGCTAATGAAGTAGGAAGCTAAAACACAAAACCTTAAACTGTGCATAGAGACAATACAACAAGTTCTAAACTACAATTACCTAGGAGTAATGATTAAGTCAGAAGGATAACTAAGAGAAAATCAATGCCAGAGAATCAAAAGCAGGTGCAATATATAACTATCTAGGAAAGACATTTATAGGTAAACAAGAATTGTCAACAAAAACCCAAATAGTAGTATACAACACATTATTATTATTGTCCTACTCTCCTCTATGGCAGCGAAACATGGACTTTAGACAGAAGGAATACAGAAGTGTGCATGCTGCTGAAATGAAATACATATGTCTCAGAAGTAGGGAAAACTAAAAGAGACAAAATCATAAACATAACAATAAGAGATCAAACCAAAGCTAATGACATTAAAACTAAGATAGAAATAGTTCAACTCAGATAGTTTGGGTGTGTAAATAAAGCGGATGAAAAGAGCATAGCTAGATCGGTATATATGCTAAAAGCCAAGCGAAATACCAAGAGGTAGACCTCGGAGAAAGTGGTACAAATATAGAAAAAGAGGCACTAAAACAAAAAATTTAACCTTCACGGAAGGAAACAGATATTATTGTCAGGACAGGGTAGCCTGGAGAAAGATCACGTCGGTGTCTAGCCCCATACACCGGAAGGTAAAATGGGAACTGATAAAGATAGAACAAAAAGTAAGAAAAAGCACCTAGATTTTCCGAGGTCAGTAAAAACTTGGAGCTTTTTTCTGTTTTTTTTGCTGTTTTGTTGTTGTGTCTCTTAGGGTCTTTTCTTGCGGATTTGTTTATTGTGTATGTGTTGTTGTTGTCGCCATTGTTGTTGGTGTTGTTGTTGTTGTTGTTATGTTGTTGGTTTTGTTTGCTTGTATTTTTGTGCATGTGTGTTTTTGTGTGTCGGTTTGTTTCTTTTTTTGGATTTTCTTGTTGTCGCGCAGGTTTTTTCCCCGTTATTTTTGCTTTGTTTATTTCTTTATTTTTTTTGTTATTTTCCTTTTCTGATGTAAATATGCTTCCAAGGTATATGTATTCTCGAACTTGTTTTGGCTGTGTGTTTTTGACCTGGATATTAAATGGTGTTTGGTTTTGAAGATCTTCCTTATTTCTGTCTTAGATGTACAAATTTTCATTCCACATGTTTCGCAGGCTTTGTTCACTTTGGTAGTGTGTTCTTCAAGGTTGTCTTGGTTTTTTGGTGCATCTAGCTCTGGTTGTCAGCAAAAGAGTAAAAGAGTAATTCATTTAGTTGTTCTGGGTTTTCGTTTCTTCTTGTGTTATCTTATCCATGTTTACAATGAAACGTAAGTGAAAGGACACAGCCTTGCCTGTCCTGGTGTTACTTTGAGCCAATCAGTCTTTCACTCGCCTAGTTCTTAC
>JAXRKP010001461.1:42500-123511 GCA_037039925.1 Doris montereyensis | reverse complement strand
AAGCAGCCTAGCTCCCTAACGTTTTTAATATTTTTTCACATGCAGTTTTTCAATCTGAAAACTGGAGCTTTTGTTTTGGTTTTTGGAAGGAAACCATGGAGTTTCCGGCATACTTTTATACCTGTAGATGATCGTAAGTTTTCGTGAAGAAATCAGAGTTTCCGGATACTTTTATACCTGTAGCTGATCGTGAAGTTTTCAGAAGAAGTCATGGAGTTTCCGGCATACTTTATACCTGTAGCTCGTCGTGAAGTTTTCGTGAAGAAGTCATGGAGTATACTTTTATACCTGTAGCTCATCGTGAAGTTTTCGTGAAGAAGTCATGTATACTTTTATACCTGTAGCTGATCGTGAAGTTTTCGTGAAGAAGTCATGATACTTTTATACCTGTAGCTCACCGAGAAGTTTTTGTGAAGAAGTCGTGTTATACTTTTATACCTGTAGCTGATCGTGAAGTTTTCGTGAAGAAGTCATGTATACTTTTATACCTGTAGCTCATCGTGAAGTTTTGTGAAGAAGTCTGTATACTTTTATACCTGTAGCTCTTCGTGAAGTTTTCGTGAAGAAGTCATGTATACTTTATACCTGTAGCTGATCGTGAGTTTTGTGTAGAAGTCTTGTATACTTTTATACCTGTAGCTCATCGTGAAGTTTTCGTGAAGAAGCATGTATATTTATACCTGTAGTTGATCGTGAAGTTTTTCGTGAAGAAGTTATATACTTTTATACTTGTAGCTCGTCGTAGTTTTGAACACATCTTGGAACTTCTGAACCTGGAGTTTAATACGTAGTTTTGTGAACGATTCCTGAAAATACCAAACGTTGAGGTTAGTATACATTTCTTGAGAAATTTTATGTTGAACGTTGAGTTCATGGAGAAGTTTTCGTAAACAATTTTTGATTTCCTAAATTTGAGCTATGCGTAATTTTCGTAAACAATTGTTGGAATATTATTCTGAACGTTGAGCTCTGGCGTAGTTTTGTAACGATTTGGAATATTCTCTGAAGTGAGCCATGGAGTAGCTTCAAACATTTTTATATTCTCCTGAACTTGAGCTCATGGAGTAGTTCAACATTTTTAATGTACTCCAGAACATTGAGCCCAGGAGAAGCTGAATTATTTAGAAATATACTTTGAACATTGAGCTGTGGAGTTGTTTTCAAAGCAATTTTGGAATGTAAGTCTGAACGTTGAGTTTGTTGAATTTTCGTAAACAAGTTTTTTGAATATAATTCTGAATGTTAAGCTCGTGTGAGGTTTTCGTAAACAAGTTTTTGAATATAATTCAATTTTATCTGGTAGATTAGTTTTCAACAACTTTTGAACCTACTACTGAATGTTACTCGTGGAGTAGTTTTCGTAAACAACTTGAACCTAATAATTTAAATGTTGGAGCTCGGGAGTAGCTATAAACAACTTTTGGAACCTACTACTGAATCGTTACTGTGGAGAAGCTGTAAACAACTTTGAACCTACTACTGAACGTTGGAGCTCGTGGAGAAGCTAAAACAACTTTGAACATACTACTGAACGGTAGCCTGTGGATTTGTTTTCATAAACCATTGTTGAAATATAAGCTTGAACATTGAGTTCATGGAGTATCTTTGTAAACATTTTTTTGAATATATTTCGAAACCTGGAGCTCATCGTGTAGTAAACGAAAATGTTGACACTAGAGTTAATTGCTTCTAAAATATTGCAGAAACTGACAACCACCATTAAAAGATTTTGTAAGCTTCCCTGTAATGCTAAAATGCGGATCAAACGCTATTGGTACAGAGACTAACGACGGTAAAATAAGCAGCTGATGAATACAAAAGCTATGTTGATCACCATCTTGATAACTTTTCGATCCGTATTTTTACCTCGTTGTCCTGTTTCTACGTTTGCAATATTTTTCTGCCGCCATTTTGTTTTACGGGTGAGACTCACTACCAGAATCCCCGTTGCTATGACGACCAAGAAAGAAAATACCAAAGATGAAGTGACTCCACTTAAAAGCACAGAAATATGATAGAGTTCATCCCAATTATCCGTATAAACCAACCCCACCATAGTTCTGTTTTCTCTGGCACAAATTTCCAGGCCAGTCGTGTGCTATAGAAAATCGGCGCCATACTTGCAGTTACGAAAAGGTAAATGCAGACGATGATCACTTTGGCACGTGTTAATGTAAGAACGGCCTTTACCTTTTTAAAGGGATAAGGACACACAGGCAACGTTCAACGGTCATGAAAGCTGTCAACCAGCCAGTTATCCGACGAAAAGCGCATGCAACCATCCTCCAGTAATGTCCTGCACCTCTTCAGTCAGGATTGGAATGTCCGCATAGTGGAATAGTGGATTATAGCAAATGGCTTGCCATAAGAGAGCGACCAAAGAAGCAAGATCGGAAATAGTTAACGCAAACAGCGTTAGGTTAATCGTATCCTTTTAAACCTTGCCTGATAAACACGAGTAGGTTTATGATATTGGCGCAAATTCCAAGACCACTCAAACTTGTACATATGACGACAATATTGATAAACATGAACATGTCCTTTACTTCATCGGATACAAGGGCTGACTCGGTCGTGCTGATGTTCTCTGGCAAAAATGGATCATGATGATGGCAGTTTTCACGCCCATGTAGTATTTTGTATTGCAATATCCATCGACTTTGTGGAAGTGCCATGAGCAGGTTAGATATCACCGGAGGTCATAATGCATGTATAATATAGCGTTTTAAGGCTCTCACATATCAACACGGAAATCCCACAATACCGTTTACAAGTTGTGTGATACATAAATATTTACAAGAGAAATTTACTTTGAGTTAAGTTATACTTAATGTGGAATTGAATCACATTTTCATGGAATTTTATTTACACACGTGATAAAAACGTCTTGAGACATGGATTAGTCATCAATTTGGTCTTGTAAAAGCGTGTCTCTGTATACTTGGGGTCTTTCTTCCTTGCTTATTCAAATTAGTTTATTTGTCAGCCAGGCTGGTGTATTCAGTTAATGCAAAATGTCACATATAATTGCTTAGTTAAGTCTTAATCGCTGATCAATAAATATGGCTCAAACATAAAGACCTTTCAAGTTATTATGGAGACTGTAAAGGCAAACATTTTTGTCCATCTATTGTCTTTAAATTTTGTTTTATAGCTAGTTTATTTCCATTTTTGTCCGAGTGAGTGTTTGGGTCAGTCAGTGATCCCTGTTTGTTTTTATAATTTTAATGCAAGAGATGTTATCTTTGAGTTTGATATATTATTATTTTTTCTCTCCATTGGTCTCTGGGTGTTTGCAATTTTCTTACTAGTTTTTTCGATAGTGACTAGGTCTGTCTGTCAGCCGTCGTAATGGGTCTGTCTCTCTCTCTCTCTCTCTCTCTCTCTCTCTCTCTCTCTCTCATTACACTTTGATTGAACACTTTCATCTTTGTGGCAATAGATACGTAGTGTTGTGGTTTGCTGTTCAGGCCATAAGGATGACAAGAACGTGTACCACGTTGCCTGATGAGACCCTGTTTTCCACTTGGAAATCTGTCACTTCAAACTGTGACAGCAGTGACAAAACATAATATTATATGTCCTTGATGGTCACTTCAAGGGGCGGAACAAGTTTTGAGAAGCGGTTTCTATCGTCATTGAGGTGTTGGGTAAAACGGTCGGCTAAACGCCATGGGACATCGTTTACAGGACATCGTTTACATGAAATTGTGTCAGTATTTCGATGTAATGATCTTGTGTCCTTATATGGCTTAAGAATTGTGAGAAGACAGACAGAGAAATTGACAACAGACAGACAGACAGACAGACAGACAGAGAGAGAGAGAGAGAGAGAGAGAGAGAGAGAGAGAGAGAGAGAGAGAGAGAGAGAGAGAGAGAGAGAGAGAGAGAGAGGGAGAGAGAGAGGAGAGAGAGAGAGAGAGACAGAAAGAGAAAGAGAGAGAGAGAAAGAGAGAGAGAGAGAGAAAGAGAGGGGGAGAGAGAGAGAGGCAGGCAGACGGACAGACAGACAAAGAGAGAGAGAGAGGGGAATGAAATGCCTGATAATAGATGTAGAAAAAAGGTCAGGATAAGGACAGAAATTTCGAGGAAAACCACTCTTCTTCAGTCAAAGGGAAGGCAAAAAAACCCATTTGTCTTCCTGTAGCTGAAGAAGAACGGTTTGTTCAGGGAGTTGGTGACCTTCAACAAGATCTTTGATATTGCATGCTTGCAACGATTCTTATATATATTTTTGCGTGTGTCCTCTGTATAGATGTCACAGCCAGGATAGGCAAGGTCAGAGCAGTATGTATCATGCTTAAGAACATGTGGGCCTCGGAAGACATTTGAAAACAAAGATACATATCTTCATTTGAAAACAAAGATACATATCTTCAATTCAAATGTGAAGTCGGTCCTGCTCTATGACTGTGAGACATGGAGAATGGTCAGGACAACACAAAGGAAAATCCAAAATATTTATTAACACCTGTCTGATGTGCATCTTTAAGATCAGATGGCCATAAAAGAAAAGAAATGAAGACCTTTGACAGCGAGCAGGACAGGAACCAGTGGCCATACAGATCATGTGGAGAAAGTGGGGTTGGATTGGACACACCCTCAGGAAACCAGCATCCAGCACCACACGCCAGTCCCTGACCTGGAACCTGCAGTGGAAAAGGAAGAGAGGCCGACCTCGCAGTACCTGGAGGCGAGACACTGAAGAACAGATAAGGATGCAGGGAACCAAAACTGGACAGGAATTCAGCAGGCAGCCCAGAACAGAGTGCGATGGCAGGGTGTCGTCGATGGCCTGTGCTCGTCCCCAGAACTATGGGCCTAAGTATGTAATTAAGTAAGTGTCCTCTGGATGAGTGTGTGTGGGGGGAACTTTTTCACAGAAGGAAAAGACAGATTATCTTTAAAAAGTGATAGAATAAGACATTCTGTTTATTTTACTCTACGAGAATAACAGTTTTTGTCATGCTTAACGATTCCAGTGGGGTAGACCAGGCTTTAGCTCCAAAAGCATGTCACTGACTTAAAAAAGGCGTATTATTTTCATGCTTAAACAAACAAACAAAAAACAAACTATTTTGATTTGTTTTATATCTACATTATCTAATTGAATAATATAATGAGTTTAGAATGATAGAATTTGACACATTATGTTACTATTATTTGACAAATCGCCTATCTGTATGAGGGAATAGAAAGCAATAAACAACGGTCTAGAAAACACCCAAACCACCTACCCACACCACCCTCTTTTTCGCCCCCCGCCCCCTACCCCCACAAATAATAGAAAATCACAAATTTTAAAAAAACCAGACCGCACACACATTCCTTATATCTTTTTCTTCGGTACATAACCTGTCCACCATACTATGCGCAGACATATTATAAAACACGTATATTTCCTCCACTCCAACCTGACCCTTAAACTACTCTTCTACTGTTTTGAGAATATTATTATTATGTGCCTGCATCTAATCATCTATTTCGTAATACTTGAGAAGGGGGAATTGCCCATTTCCATTAAAGTTCTAATTATAGTAACATTTTTATTGATTTCCAATACCGATAACTCTTTTCATTTTCATCTCCGAATACAAATTGTTTAAACGGTGCTGAGCTTCGATAATGCACACACATAAAAAAAACCCAAACAAAACAAGAACGAAACAAAAACAGCAGTCACAATGAAACAGTCAATCTTTCTTTTCCCAAATCCGTTATTTGTGAGTTTTAATAATTGTATTAAAAATAATACTAAAAGCCTACATCGTATTATTATGTTGAAGCTAGCGTAGTCATAAACTCGTCAAAATAAAATAAAAATAATAAGAGTTCGACAAGCCGTTTTGCTTGTATTACATATAAATAATATTCTGATTTACATTCCATCGAATGTGATTGAATGTATTTTAACATAGAGGAGCTGTTTACTTTATAGGCCCTGGAAAATGTTGAAATCTGATTGTTCTTTGGTTTTAAAAATAAGAATTAAAAAAAAAAATTTGATCACCTGGCCACCAGACATCATGATGCCTGTGACAAAATTTTACATAATATAAGCAAGGGTATCCGTGTAATCGATACCACTGCCTTGATAGTTACTTCCTTGCATTGTGTGTTTTGCTATTATGGTGGCCAGTCCACTGAACTCAAAATAAACACAACAATAGTGTTGTCATATGTGTGGTTTCTAAGCATCCTTTGAAATCGGTATTAGATCGAAAAAGATCATAAGACGGTAATGACTTTACTTTTTTAAGTCTCTCTTATAATGAAAACCATAAGGCTGGCGTCAAACGAGAACCGAGATCTAGGATCCAGATGATATGATCAAAATCATAAATTTAAATGTATCATGAAAGATTTATTATTATGAAATCAGATCAGATAAAAAAAATCCCTCTAGACCTGCTTATAGGTAGATCATCTAGATCTAGACAGACACAATATTTAAATTCAAAGTGACTTTTCACCACTAATGGCGAATAACTGAAATCATTAGTATCGTAGGTATGGTCGAAAACGGGTGATGAATCATGAATGATTGAATCGAGTACTTGACAGTACTCCTGATAAACACACTCTCTTTCTGTTTTGATCGCTATCTTTCTGTTTCTGTTCACTAATGTCCGAAGGGGTTATAATTGGGATGAGTTATAATTGACCTATACACTTAATGATCGAGTGTTAATTGTGAGACTTTCTAACATGTCTTGTTTGACATTTCTCAATTTGTCTTGTGCTTCTCTCCTTCTCTACTTGAGGTTGATTTTCTTATTATGTAACAACTGGGTCCTGGTAAATGCCAAGAGCTTGAAAAATACGATGGTTTAAGTGACTTCTTTCCTTTCACTCTTTCGGTATATTTTTTCGATCTTTCACGGTAATATTGCTTGTTCTCTCTCTCTCTTTGCTGAATATTTTGCTTTTGGATTACTCTCTCTCTCTCTGATCGACAACTCGGATCAGGTTAGATTCTCTCTTAGATCTCTGATCATTAGCAAACCTGCTTTGGCGACTCGTGGAGGAAACTCAGGCAATCTAGGCTTTCATGATTTATTATGTTCTAATAACTAAAGAAACAAGATCTTTAGAAGTCTCTTACAATGATAGTGAAACTTTACGCTTCCACTACGCACAGTCTCCTTGGCATCTCAACGAGAGAGCCCCTGACTGAAAATAATACTAATAGCACAGGTTCTCTGTCTCTGTCTCTGTCTGTCTTCTAGTGGGGCGCTCTCTGTAGATAGTTAGAGAGGGGGGGGTGAGTGATGACTGACAGATGGAGGTGGGGCTCTCATCTTGCTTTCTCACTCTCTCTCTCTCTCTCTCTCTCTCTCTCTCTCTCTCTCTCTCTCTCTCTCTCTCTCTCTCTCTCTATTGGCAAATCATACCTGCATGCTTTAATAACATTGATCGTTCAAGGAAATCACTGTCATTGGCGGATGAATGAGCGTGCTGTGCTATCACCTGGGACGTCACTAAGGCCGTTTTGGACTCCAACCAATGTTAGCTGTGTAGGAAGGAGAAGGGTGAGAGAGAGAGAGACCATTTCCAGAACTCAAGCCATACACGTCACATATTTTAGATTGAAATAGCTCTAGATCTAATTTTGAGTTGTCAAAACCAGGGAAATTAAATTTGATATAAATGTTAAATAATAACATATATTACCAATAGATGTTATAATTTGAGTTATTGCAATTATTACTAGGATCATGCTGAGAATGATACTTAACGAACGACCAACAGTGCCGATGTCCATCTGTCATTAATCGCGAACATGGACTGGGAGAGATGAATGACAATGGAGAAAGGTTTGCAAATATGAGCTCCTTCAATGGATTGGTTATTCATGGTACCATTTTTTCACAAGAAGATCCATAAGGCCACATGGTTATCACCGGATGGAAACACAGAAAATCAAATTGACCATTTCTGTATATCTCATAAATTTAGACGCTCATTGGAAAATGTTTGAGTTCTCAGAGGCTCAGATATAGATCAGACCACCATCTACTCCTGGCAGTGTTGAAACTAAGGCTTATGACATACAACAACAGAGATTGTTTCAGGCAATCGAAATGCCAAGTCAATCTGCTACAAAGAGATTAAAAAGAACAGTTCCAGATCTGTCTCAAAAGCAAATTTTAGCCTCTAGAATTTATCAAGAAGGATGTAGATACCCATTGGAGCCAAGCGAAGGAAGCTTTTACAGAGATGTGTGAAGAAATTTTAGGAAGAAAGAACTACAAACAAAAGTAGTGGATTTGTTGTTGCATTTGTGTTTTCAACACTAATTGTATCTGGACTAATAGCAATTCTGTAGTAGCTTGGCTCAATGGCCTCCCCAGGCATTGAGAGATGATTACATGCATGACAATGTCATCAATTTCAAGCTAAACATGTCGCATCTGTTAGTTTCCCTATTCTCATTCGCACCAGTGCCGTATAGTGCATGGCTAGCAGCATTCACACATTTTATGGCAGGCATGACTTGGCCAGACTATACTGTAATAATAATTGTGATTGTTGAGGAACTTTAGGTGTCCACTTGGCCGAAGTGAGACTAAGCCATCGTGCATTAATAATAGTGGTTTGTATATTATAGTGTTCTTGTGAGTCGTGCATTTGGACAGCAACTACTGTATCAGCTTGGCAAACAATGAGTGAATGACATTGAATAAACAATGAACGGCGAAATGCGCACTTACCGGGAGCGCATACTTGAGTGCCCGAACGCTACTCGATTCTTGTCCCGTAATTGACCGTACATCCAATACTCAAGAATGAATAGTATTTTCTCACTCTCGGTTATTCGCCACTAAGTGCGGACCTAATGAATCACATAATGAGATTTGATACCTTTGAGTCGCATCAGCTTCCTGCTAAGCGTAACATTATTTTTAAGATTTCTTTGTCACTAATGGCCGACATATTTTGCACTCTATGTTACCTGTACAGCACAATTTGTCAAAATTTAGTCACATCTCATTGACCTCCATAAAATCATGAGTTAATGATAATAACTAGGAATATAATTATAATCGTAATTTTGATATATACATATACACTATCTATAGTAACAATCATTTTGATAATGATAATAATAGCAATTTAAAGATAAACACAACACTAAGATCGCTTTCAAAGCAACCACAGTCACATTCTTACACAGATATGTTGTCCACGCCGATGTACAACTTTTAAAAAATTTGATTGAACACATGATAATATTGCATGATGTTGTATATTATATATATATATTTATATTATATATACAAATTGTTTGTTGTTAGTTATCATTTTCTGGATCCTTTTATGTATAACTACATTTGTATATGAGAATTTTTTCAATCTCACATCTGAATAAAGAGTTCCTCTACTTTTGTTCTTCTTTTAGATATTTCTTTTTTTTAAATGTCACTAAGACTAAGATGTAGATTTTATCATTCATATTTGTTTTTGTTTCCTTGGGGATTTGTTATTTTCATATAATTTTTTTAATGTAGATAATATAATATAATGTATATGTAATGTTTGCAATTTTATAATGAAAACAATATTAAATGTTGGATTAATTGATAGAAACATTTAACATCGTTCTTTTTGTCATTGATTTTGTACTTTTAACAAGTAAAAATAATGGTTTCTTCCGTTACTATTTTGTTTTGTAGATAAAAAAAGAACCTATTTTTTTTGTGATGACTGCCTCTTGCTCGGATTTGGTCCATATGTTGCTAGCTTAAAACGATGTACCAATGGGGTATGTCTTGATATTGTTGAAGCACGGTAGACTTCATTAGTTTATAGTCATGATTGAGAGTGAAGAAGTGCATGTGTGAAAACACAGGGAAGTGATTTGAGACAAGAAAATAGTGCATTATAGTAATTTGGTGTAATTTTTAGAATAGATAATTAATTAATAAACATGCCATAATGATAATGAATTTAGATTGAAATTAAAATAGGTTTCCTTTACAGTTTGTTATAGTGTTACTTAGTAAAATTTCTAACAAGATATTTTTAAGGGTGTTTTGTTGATTTTTGACGTTTTGTTTTATTGTGGCTTCTGGTCACTTTGAGGCAGTTTACCTAAAAGATTATATTATTTTGAGCTAATTACAAGTCTCGCAGTGAGTGGTCATTTACAGGGTGTCCCAAAATATACTTTACAAAGTGTTTTGAATAACTCGTTTAAAACACAATGAAATTAAATCAAGTTTTGACACATGAAAGTTCATTTAAAAGGAATGTTTGTTGACATGAAATTGAAAACAATCCTTCCAAAGGGTTAAAAGTAAAAGGATTCTAAAAATAGTGGTCAAACCGTCAAGATTGTAAAAATCGTGGCATTTCCAAAACAGGAGTAATATTTGGTGCATGTGGTTGAGCATCGGCACAGTCATTCCACAATCACCCAAGTCATTTTTAGTGGTTTTGAGAAAATCGACAAAAACTGTTTTCCACAAAGTCTACTTGCAATATATGTAATGTTTATTTGGTAAAAACGTCGTAGTGAACTGAATTTGTGATTATCATTTAGGCTCGTGTTATATCTGACTTAGGAAACCTTGAATGAAAAGCATGACTTGGGCAAAGACTCAGTGCAATTGTGATTGAATCCTTTGTTGATTTAAAATTTTATTTTGGGACACCATGTATTTGCTGTATAAACTTTTACATTCTAAAACATTTGTCTGTGGATTTGACAAAACCCGTCACAGGGTGAACATTTTCAAAATACATTTTTTGTGTGTGCATAAACTGATAGCCCAATGTGTTTTGAGCATTTTAAACTTGCTGTGGTGAAAGTTGGTGGAATTTCAAAGAAGTCATGGTTTGTTGTTTTTTGTGAAGAATTTCAAGACTTTTTGAGAAAATAGCTTTCAAATGTTTTTTCTTTTTTTTTCAAAGGTTTCCAGCTATATGCTAAGAATGCCTTTTCAAACACGTTTTTAGGGTTATCGTAATTTGCTCATAACATAGTTAAATGAAAATGCAAAGAACTCGATTTTCATAAAAATTGACCTTAGCTCACATTTTCCCTTTATTCTCAGTGTGAATCATTTTTCACTTTACAACAGGTTTTGTCAGATCCACACACATTTAATCATATCTTTGGTTGGTCGACAAGATCCCTCTTATGATATGTTCTTCCTTCAGATAAATGAGTAGTTGCCAAGACCTGCTGGTAGGTCCTACTTTTTACCTTCAGCTCTTTTTCATGTCTTTTTTGTATTTATCTTTTGATTCGTTCTATTTATTTATTCACCTACGATTGCCACAGGTGTTGGACGAAGTAAATTTCAATGAAACAAAAGAAGTCGACCCTTCGCATATGCAAGGGAGGGGGGGAAATCTTGTAAATGGCCAACAAAGTGGTTGGAAAAAAAATGATGATGACCCTTAGTGACCAGTCCATCTTTAATGGTGGACACTGACCACCTTGGTTAGGACCTGACTTGAATCAACCAATGTATACAATGTCATCATGAGATCTGCGGACAAAATCAATAACGAGATCGTCTCATAAAAGGACCAAAGCCCCATTGGTCATGATGCAGGAAGCCATTTGTTTCTGTCTCTCTCTGTGTCTTTCTGTCTCTCTCTGTGTACTCTCCTCTTCTCTCTCTCTATGTGTATATCTCTCTCCTCTCTCTCTCTCTCTCTCTCTCTCTCTCTCTCTCTCTCTCTCTCTCTCTCTCTCTCTCTCTCTCTCTCTCTCTCTCTCTCTCTCTCTCTCTCTCTTTTTATCTCTCTCTCTCTCTCTCTCTCTCTCTCTCTCTCTCTCTCTCTCTCTCTCTCTCTCTCTCTATCTATCTATCTCATCTCTATCTCTGTCTTTTTCTATCTCTATCTCTCTCTCTCTCTCCCATGATAGTTTAGTTTTAAGTAAGAAAATTCAAAAAGTGCTTACACAGTATTTAGTTACTTCAACTTTGATTCAGTGACTTTGTGATTAATTTTTTATTTAATAATTCATTTATATAGAATTTGAATTTCAGAGCGAGATACTCTAGTTGTGATTCTGAGGAATTGACCTCATAGAATTTGTTATTGTTCACATGTTCTTTTTCTACTATAGTAAATAAAAAAGGTGTAAAAATTCCTTTTATTTTTACTTCCTTTTCCTTTTAGTCAGTTCTGTTTTGTTTCAGGAATGGTACGACCGTGAGCATGCCCCTGTTCGGCAGAAAGAAGAAAGGTCCGGTAGCCATCTTATTTGTTGTTATTTTTTTTCTACTAGCATTTCGTTTCTCCGCTGATTCTTCAAGCTATATTTAGAAACTTTCTGTTGTGGAAAATCACACATGTATTTGTTTCATTTGGCACTATTTCCATTGTTGTTTCTGTAGCCTTGTCGTAGTTTTGCTAGATCTGGAGTGGGAGAACGGGGGGTTTGAATACTGGCAAGACTCAGGGAAAGACACTAGTTTACACACATATTTATTGAATTTGTGTCTCCCATTCGACCCACGACTGTTAAGCTCCTGCTCTATGAGCTGTAGTGGTCTTGAAAGAACTAAACAACCATTTTTTTAAGGTTGTCTTAAATCAGAATTGATTTATTTGATTCTGAATATGACTTGCTATGAATTCCCCTCACTTATTCCCCCTCCCACCATACCCCCCACAAAGCAACAAACAAAAGAATGAAAGAGAGCATCATAATTTAATTTGTTTGTTTTAATCAAGTTTATGTTCTACATTGTGCTCCCAAATGTGAATCTGCTCTCATTAGTCTTATCATTGCTATCTCTGCCATGAGTTGTCTCTGCTTTTTACTGCAATGACCTTTATTTTAATCTTACTGCTGCTGTCTTGCTGCCATCAATTTGCACTGCTGATCACCGTAAATGCATCTTCATTATTATAACTGGTTTGCTCTCTTTAACCACTGTGAATGTCGTTCAAGTAATGACCATAAAAATTTTCTGCTAACCGTTATGAACTCTTCTCCTAATCATCATTTTTGCAAGTTTTCATTAATATCTAGGTTGTTTGTTTGTTTTTGTATTTTGTTTTGGGGGGGGGGGGGCATTGAAATCTTTTCCTAAGCCATGTTTTCTATATTTCTCAAAGTTGTAACATTGTGTTTAGAATTGGTTTATTCCCTTGTAACTTGACCTTTGCAGACATGTGATATAAAAGCATGCCCAGAGACTAGTGGATTTTGTCATTTACAATGGAGCCTCTCTAATCTGGAAATCTTGGTGATCATAAATTTGTCCCGATTAGCTGGTTTCCCGATTACCCGGGTACAATAGGGATTTTGGTTTTCATTCAACAATTTGAGCTATTTACGCCTTTCTGCCACATCATGGCAATCCCTGTGGAAAGGACTGTGGCTAGCCCTGAAAAGGACCGTTTGAAGATATTTTTTTTACCGTCGCTGATCTTAGTCTACTTACTTTGTCTAGCCTCTGTGTAGATCAATGTCTTGTGATTGACAGATTATTAATCCGCCAATAAAAGGCTGTGACAGTGTCTGTTTTCTAAGTGCCCCTATGTCAACACAATACTGTATTGTTACTGTTAGTTGGATGGGCAAGGACTGGTGCAACGCCTGATTTCACACTTCTGCGTAATGGTGTGTCTGACTTATGATCATCGTTAACTGGCCCTTACATGTATTGTATGACATGCCCAGCATTAACGCAGGTTTAGTAATTAATCGTTTGACATTGTAACCAAATTTGGATAAGAAGTGAGTGTTGGAGTAGATAACTTTGAGGAAAATGGTGATGATAATTAAAGCGTCTGCAAAATATTGTCCTGATTAGCTGTTTCCTGTTTAGATAGGTAAAATATATAAGAAAAGTTCCGTTTTTGTGGGATTTTTTTCCCGATTGGCCGGCTCTCCTATTCCCCAGATTCCCAATGAGAGAGGTTTCGCTGTATATCTTTATCATTAAGCTAGCTCTCTTAACTTTGACATGCGGTAAACTGAGAAACCACTGTACTTAAATTGAGTCAGAATATGTTTGTGATACTGAATTTACGCTGGCTCTTATTGTAATAACCAAAAATTGATTGAGAAGCAACTATATAACGTTTTCTTGATGGCATGCAAGCAATCTTTTTCAATAAATTCAGATAATGTCCTGATCCAAAAGGCAATACGATAAAAAACCTAAACAGGCTATTTTGAACCTATTTGCAATATATGGTGGTCGTGGCAGTGATTGCTGAGAATACCGTATTCAAAGTTATAGAAATTCAGCTTTACATAATACATGTAGATATCTTTCTTGAATAACCTGTTCAGTACAGTGTTAGACATTAATGTGCATGCAATTCATTTTAATGCATGATACGTGTATATGTGCAGGGTTGCAGGACAATGTATCTTATATCCAATATGTTTTAGATGATTATTTTAAGCAGATTATTATGAGCAGATAAATAAGAAATTTTGTTAGATCACATCGGCACCAATCTTTTGACTGACAAAAATTAGCAAAATGAGGGCATAGATTAAATTTGATCAAATCGGTTGCCAAAGCGTTTTTGTCACGCAACCCGTCATATATTACTATATTATATAAACAATGCCATGTATACATCACTGTAATTAAACTTTTATGAATGTACAACGATAGAGTTAACAGATTTCAGTTTCAACATCTATATTCCTTTTGACGTATGAAGACAGATCTCTAAAGTTCACACAACATAGGATATTATGCAAGGCTGCTTTGCAGTCTAGTGTTCTGATTGTGCAAATCTTGGCCTAAAAAATAGACACCCATCAGGTTTGTTCAAATGCAAGGTACTGGACTGACAACTGAATGCCAGTCAAGAAAATAGGCATGAAGGAACAGCTTAGGATCCGATAGCCTCGGGAATCACCATGCGCAAATTCTGTTTTGCCTATTGCCGCAGTTACATAAGGAGTCTCAAAGTGTGGCATCAGCTGCATAGTGGTTGGGTTACCGGATTTGGGATCATAAGGTTCTTGGTTCGAATCCTGGTAAGGCTAGGTCTGACATTGTGTTCCTTAGAAAGACACTTAACTCTCATACTCCCCTCTTGACCCAGGTGCAAACAGGTCCCAGCAACAGCTTGGAAGTAAACACCTGGAACAGACAAACATCCTGTCCAGGAGGTGATGAATATTAGCACCTGTTCCACTTTAGACACCAGGATATGCTTGGCTCAATGGGCCCAATGTGATTTGAAACTTTATTATACTGCATAAGAAGTTTGAAAGCATCCCTAACACTTTTACTAACTTTTTTTGTCATCCGAAAACTGCACAATTTCCGTTTTCTCATTTCTTAACTTGTCACTTACCCAACCTTTGATTGTGCATAGAATTCTCATTTGATGTTTTGCATTTGGTTTTGGATCAAAATGGTGTGAGGAGATGGGCTTTATCATGACAGTGAATGGGTGGGGGATGGGATGGGAAGAAATCAATCAGCTTTTATTTAAAGCTCTGCATTTTAATTTCACGTTTAAAAACACAGATTTCATGAACAGAGCAATCAGTCTATTTTTTACTTTTGTTGTTTTTGTTTTGCTATTTTTGCTGTATTTTATTTTGAGAGTGGGAGGACATTGCAATGATTTCCTTTTTTTTTCTCATGTTTGCAATTTATAGATCTCTTCTTACAGACAAAAACTTTCCTTTTATAGCTCTTAAATAAACATTGTTCATCAAGCACTCTTTTGATATCTTCTTTATTTTTTTTATATCTATATATTTATATATTCAGGTGAGTCTGCTTCTGGTGGTAAGAAGGCAGAAGACTCAGAAAGATTCCAAAATGCCACTGTTTCGACGTCAAAGTGAGAAATGTCGAAACGTCAACAGGATCAAGAACTACTAGTAAGTTTTCACAATAATAAAAGTTACATTTTACTAGTCAGTCTTCGTCCATGACAGAATATTGGAAAATTGGTACCGTACTGTACAATTCGTAAATGCCCGCCACTCCTTGGGGAGAAAGAGTGGTTTTTAACCAGAGATATAAATTGGAGGTTCCAATTCCAAGGCATGCTTTCCTGACCAACCAAATCAAGGCCATACTCCAGGAGCTCAGCTCAACGAAGGCTTGGTTACCCAATAACACCCCCAATGACCAACAGCAAACCTGCTCTCTAGAGGTAGCTAAGCGAGCTTCGGCATTGAAAGGATAGCCCCTTGTTTGCCCAATGTAACCAATGGGGCTCGCTCGATCTCCGAAGGTGGATTTAGCCGCAGACCCACAACTGGCCAGCTGAGGCCGTAAATGACATTGTAGCTCTTCCAAGGGCTCTCTCAGAGCTTGAACGACCTATGTCCCATTAGAAAGAGGAAGACACCGTAGGAATTAATTTCAGATACGATGCTCACTGCTTATGAGAACCGATATCAATCAAGCGGTAACGCCACATTAATACCTAATGTATTATTATAATACTTTTACTTTTTACTTTTCCTGTCCTCTCATACTGCAAGGCCAAAGAAGATGCAATTGTTGGACATAGGCCAGGTGTGCTGCCTTTTAAATTGACAATGACATGTCGTTTGTTCTTTTGGAGGGAGGGTCTTTGACTCCGTCTTTCTCTAACTCCTGTGTGTTATGGGAAGAAGATGGCACTGAAATCCCATGATGTGACAGCTAATTGCCAAATCTGCCAACATGGTATTCGGCTGCCTGATGACAAGCTGCTTGCCGATTTGGCCGAGCTGAGTACATAACAAGAGAAGGGCAAGTGTTGCTGGTTGGTGTAAACACCCGCACAAGTATAGGAATAGAGGAATAAAACAAAAAAACTGGTCACTTTGATGTCTGTTTTCACAACACTGCACATCTAAACCTAGATTTACAATCCTCTTTACATTAGTGACAATGCCAGGGACTGTTGAAAGGGTAAGAGGCCTGCTACAAGATTTGATCTACAGCTACGGTGATCTCGAGGTGTTTTGGTATAATTTTTAATTTTGCCTGGATTGCCCTGTAAACAGCCAAAGGATCTTTAATGTGCACAGAGTGTTGTGATCTGCTTATGGGACGTCCTTTTTATCGTCCATCTCCGATGGGACTAGATGTCTGAAGCATCTTGTTTTGTGATATTTTCTTTTGATTTCTTTATTTGCATTTTTCTCTAAATGTAGTTTTTTCACATTAAATTTCTAACTCCTACATGGACTTAATTCATAACTCTCACAAATTACAAAGTCACATACAAACCTTTCACTGCATTGGCAGCTAAGCATTCTTATTTATAACTGATGTGTGTTCTTGCATCTAGTGAAATTAACCCTTCACTGCTCAAACCATAGCAGTGCTGGGGAGAAATTGATGGTTTACCTTCTGAAGGATATCATTCAAACCATATGCAAGTGTTTGTGTGCAGTTATGTCCCTTAGACTGTCTTGTCATAAGCCTGTAAATTCTACGGATGCATGTCATATAGCATGCACAAAACTGACTGGCCCGAACCCGTGATTTACACAAAACTAGTTCCTAGAATTAAAGGGCACATCGTAGGAAAGGGGTTAAAGAGAAACAATTCTGTCAAGTCAGAAAGCATTCTTAGATCCAATGTGTTCTAATAAAAGATGTGTTTATTCTTATGAGGATGTTGATTTTTATTCTTCATTACATTTGTTTTCAAACTCTGTAGGCACAGCAAGACCCAGAGCCTCGATTTGATCTGTCTTCATGTGAGCTCAAGGAGGTATTGCTTTTTTTTTTGTTAATTCTGTCTTATTTTCCTCTTTTTAAAATCATATTTTTGATATCACAATTAGTTGTCAAGAAATGTAAGAGAGATATGAAGTCATAACATCCCTCTCACCAGGTGTAGATATAATTTCAGAATGAAATGAGTTTGCATCTATAAGATTTGAAAGTCTGGATTTCATGTATAAGTTTAGATATAAAAGTATCTTTTAGACATATGTATTTAATGTTTATTTATTTATTGGAAGCGTTGCTGTGCAAATGGTAAAGTCAATCAGTGAGGCAAGGGAGGCGTCGAAAGTGATGAATATGGATATGACATGATATAGGCGAACGAAATTTTGGGCATCAATGGAATCGAACTTGAACATCCGTGGCGACACCCACCACCTGCCATGAAAAGAGAGCGCACTACCAACCAATAGTAAGTTAGCTTGGTTGGAAAATCACTTTCTTTTCATGGGAGGCAGTTGTGTCGACACAGAGGTCACAGGTTCAATTCTAATGATGCCCTAATATTTTTTTATGTTCCTTCCTTTGTATTTGTCTTGTCTTTGTTCCTACAAGGCTTTAATATTATTTTGTGTCATTATTGATCGCTGTGCACATGGTAGTCTTGACAGTTTTTAGATTATGGCTATCGACACTGACTCAAAACGCTGGCTTGCCCAGGTTTTTTCATGACGTTGTCCTCTTTGGAAAGGTACTTCACTCTGCTTTCCTAAATTTACTCTGCTATTTGAGAGAAGATTTTTGTCAGACTGTTAACATAGAGCATCTAACAGGTAGCAGTACTGTATGCTCCCAAGAGAATTGAGAAAGACTTTGAATGAAATGGCCTGCTGTGGATAAAGGATGTAAAGATGGTGAGTCTGGCCTGGGTGTACGGATATAGACTATAAATCCATCTTTTTCTCCTCAACTTTGTATCCAAAATTTATTCTCTATTTTTCCTCTAGGTTCCAGCTGGCGTCTATTCCATTTGCAAAGTTCTGCAAAAACAGGTGAGTGTTAGGTTTTGATTAGATTCACTTTTAGATATTGACATTTGTTTCAGTTCATCTCATAGCACAACAAATGTTTTCCATTTGCAAAGTTCTGCAAAAACAGGTGAGTCTTAGGTTTTGATTAGATTTACTTTTAGATATTGACATTTGTTTCAGTTCATCTCATAGCACAACAAATGTTTTCCCTGAATCTTCTAGATTCTCCTATTTTTTTAAAATTGTCTTCTAGAAACTGGCTAAAATGTCAGCTCATCACCGACTCAGCCTAGTATTCTCTCTTGGTTGTTAAATGAACCCTTTGAACCCTTTGAACCCTTAGAACCCTTAGAACTCTTGGAACTCTCACCTCCTGAAGCTAAGAATCCGCCCTTACCTTTCTCCCTTGGGATTTTCCCACCCGAACAAATCTGATCCCACAAATGATACAAGAGAGAACAACACAGAGTAAAACAAGGCACATTTTATGGCTCAGTCTCAAATGCATCACAGAATGACATGCCTTTAACCTAGTGCCAACATCCATCCTGGGTCGGTAGAGCGTCTGACTACCAGCAGAGCCAATTATACTTTAGTCATTTTGCTGTTGACCCAGCGGTGAACTGGGTAGCTAGGTCTGTTCAGACTTGACGAAAGAAAAGATGGCGTGGAAAGCTGACAAACTACATATTATGCAATAAACTAGAAAAATCAGGACTCTACTCTTGATTAACCTGCCTAGATCCATCAATTGTTTCCTCCTCACCAGTTATAGGGGCGGTTGGAAAAGATCAGCTCATCTAAGTTCTGGTCTAAATCTAGATCTGTACTGATCCCTCCAGCATCACTATCACTTCTATCCACTTCTATCAGTACCATCACTACTATCAGTCCAATCACCACTAGTCCGGACAAATTATGCTTGTCATGCTGTTGACCCTATCAGTGAACTGGGTAGCTATCAGGTACTATCAGACTATCACCACTAAGAAAAGATATCAGTACTTTAAGTCTACTATGACAATCACTACTATCAGAAAAATCAGGACTCTACTCTTGATTATTAATCCCATCACCTAGATCTGCATCAATTGTTTCCCTATCCTATTACCAGTTATAGGGGCTACCACCTCACGTACTATCACTATTATCAAAATTCTCATCTAATTCTGGTCTATCACCATCTCAGATCTGTACTGATCCCACTCCAGCATCACTATCACTTCTATCAGTACCATCACTACTATCAGTACCATCACCACTATCAGTACCATCACCACTATCAGTACTATCACTAATATCAGTACTATCACTACTATCAGTACCATCACTACTATCAGTACCATCACTACTATCACCACTATCAGTACTATCACTACTATCAGTACTTTCAGTACCATCACTACTATCAGTACCATCACCACTATCAGTACCATCACTACTATCAATACCATCACCACTATCAGTACTATCACTACTATCACTATTATCAGTATTATCAATACTATCACTACTATCAGTACCATCACCACTATCAGTACTATCACCACTATCAGTACTATCACTACTATCAGTACTATCAGTACCATCACTTGTCTATCAGTACCATCACTACTATCAGTACTATCACTACTATCACTATTATCAGTATTATGAGTACTTTATCACTACTATCAGTACCATCACCACTATCAGTACCATCACTATCAGTACTATCACTTATCAGTACTACTGTCACTACTGTCAGTACCATCACTACTATCAGTACCATCACTACTATCAGTACCATCACTACTATCAGTACCATCACTACTATCACCACTATCAGTACTATCACTATCAGTACTCACCACTATCAGTACTATCACTACTATCAGTACTATCAGTGCTATCACTATCAGTACCATCACCACTATCAGTGCCATCACCACTTTCAGTACTATCACTACTATCAGTATTATCACTACTATCAGTACCATCACTACTATCAGTACCATCACTACTATCAGTACCATCACTACTATCAGTACTATCAGTACCATCACTACTATCAGTACTATCACTACTATCAAGAGTACTTCACTACTATCACGATTATCACTATTACTGAGTACTATCATTAATATCAGTACCATCACTACTATCAAGCTATCACTACTATCAGTACCATCAGTACCATCATCACTATTACTATCACTACCATCACTACTATCAGTACCATCACTACTATCACTACCATCAGATACTATCATACCATCACTACCATCACTACTATCAGTACCATCACTACTATTAGTACTATCAGTACCATCACCACTATCAGTACTATCAGTACCATCATATATCAGTACCATATCACTACACTATCAGTACTATCAGTACCATCACCACTATCAGTACCATCACCACTTTCAGTACTATCACTACTATCACTATTATCACTACTATCAGTACCATCACTACTATCAGTACCATCACTACTATCAAGTACCAACTCAACCATCACTAAGCTAAATTGACTACCATCACTACTATCACTACTTCATATTTGAATTTACCATCACTACTATCAAAATTACCAACACAAGGACTGTATCAGTACTTTATCATCCACTACCATCACTACCAACACTACTATCATTACAATCACTACTATAACACAAGGACTACTATCAGTACCATCACTGACTATCACTGCCATCTACTATCAGTACCATCACTACTGAACTAGTAACTACTATTTGAAAATGTACCATCACTACTATCACTACCATCACAGCTATCACTACTATCAGGTTCACCGTCACTAAAAATATCAGTACCATTTTACTATTGCAAGTACCATCACTACTACCAGTACTATCAGTGACCATCACTACTAACTTATCAATCTTCTATCAAAATTTTCGTTTGCCATTTTTTTTTCCATGACTATCAGTTCACTACTATCACTACCATCACTACTATCAAGACAACCATCACTAAGTGGCGGAGGAGTACCATCAAATGCTACGGGTAAGTCAGTACCATCACTACTATCACTACTATCAGTAACCAAAAGGTCTGGATTCAAACCCCAACAAGTTGACCATTTTAGTGCAAAACAATCAGTTCTATTAGTAGGTGGATTAACACTTTCCAATCGGAGACAAGATAAAGATTGTTGTAATCAACTTTCCTTGTTCTGATAGCCCAAGGTCTCTAAGCTTAAATTGAATTGTAAACAAGGAAGATTGTGTGGGAGAAATTGATGGCATTGGATGTCACAGCAAAATCGTCATTGAAGGCTAAAATTTTACCAACACAAGGAATGTCCCCTTGAAAAGAAAATTTGTCTAGAAAATTGAATCAAATCACATGGTGTGTGTACTGTTGTCCTCATTTTTGCTTAATCTGTTTTACAAAGGTCTAGAAAATTACCAACACTTACCTGATGACTTTGGAAGCAATCCTTCACCAAATTACCAACACAAGGAAGCTCCTGTTTTGTTGGAAAATTACCAACACAAGGAAGTTCCTGTTTTGTTTAGAAAATTACCAACAGAAGGAAAATGTCTGTTTTGTTCAATAGTGTAAAAACCAAGAATAATGAAGATCTGGGTCAAAATTTGCAAATTCTTTTGGTGTCAAGGAGCCTTGTAACACACAAGGAAGCTGGACTGCAAATTTTGTGTAGAAAGCTTCTAGTCACGTTACTACAAACTGGGCAACTAGTAGGTTAGTTGAGATTTAGAAAACTGTGATCATAGAAGTCATGATATCATCCCAAGCAGTCCCAAGAGTATGGTTTACCTGTGTCTCAGGTTCAAAGGTTAAGACATTAACGACAATTCTTTGCTTCTGAACTGAAACTTTTTGACTTTTAAAAAGTTTTGAAACATGATATAGGGACTTGGAGATTATTTCTGAAAGGGAAAAAATTGAGATGGCATTGATCCTCCTGGAATTTTAAAAACCTGGTAGAGAACTTATTACAATCTTCTAGAACTTTCTAAAATTTTCGGTTTGCTGAGTTTTTTTTTCCAGCCCTAATTCAGTTGCTTATTCGTCTGTTTTTTTCTGTATGAGTATATGTTGGTACTGGATCGACAGCAATGAACATTTTCCTATTAGCGTTTAACATTTTTTTGGCGTCCTAGATTTTGCTTTTGCAAGACAACTGGTTGTCCGGACTAAGGTGGCGGAGGAGAAATGGCCGATTTGGAAATGCTACGGGTAAGTGTGTGTTTTCTTGCGTTGAGGATGCGGTGGTAGAGAGGCAAGGTGTCAGCCTCTCAACCAGAAGGTCTGGATTCAAACCCCAACAAGTTGAAGAGTTTTCTTTTTAGTTTTCTGAGAGCAAAACTCACCTCCTGGTCCAGGTAGGTGGATTGACACTCCCTAATCCAATCGGAGATGCCAAGACGATAAATAGGGGTGGGCCCACCGGAGTGTGAAAGACCATGAATCTTGTTGAACACGATGCGGGTCCCCGATAAATACTGGCCTTGGGCCCCATGGATAACAGAGAGGGGGTCCCGATAAATAGGGGATAAAGACCCGATAAATAGGGGGGATAAATGATTGGGCCCCGATCGGTTTGTAGGTAGATCACAACACTCTGTGCATGCTAAAGATCCCTTGGGCAAAATATAAACATCCTTCAAAAAAAACCCATGAGATCACCTAAGTTGTGGATGTGGGTAAAATCAAATTCTCAAATGTATTGCATTGGTATACAGGGATGACTTTTTTTCTGGCTTTTGCCATCAAATCCGTCTTATTGAAGGCTAGAAGGATTTTCAGGCAGGTCACACTATTTTGTGCATGTTAAATATCCCTTGACTGTCTACAGCTTACAGGGTAGTCTGGGTAAAAGTAAAAAATCCCTGCCCAAAAAAATCCTGAGATCACCTTAGTTGTGGATGTGGGTAAAAATTGAATCAAATCACAGACATGGTGTGTCGTTTCATTATTTGCTTTTTTTCCTTTGGATAGTTATTGGGTTTGCTACTTCTTTTGGTTTCTTTTCAAGTTGTCCTCATTTTTGCTTAATCTGTTTTTACAAAGGTAAGTTGTATTCGTTTTATCACCTGGTCAAAATTATTAATTTTCTTATCTTATTTGTCCAGGTCATTGATCTTGATAGCCTCTAACAATGAGTTGAAAGCCTTACCTGATGACTTTGGGCAGCTTCACAAACTGCAGGTAGGTAGAAACATTCAACACAAGCAAACAATTACAGGACAATACGGGGTGTGTCTGGGCTGCATGACCAAACATAACATGTTGTCAAGTGACACAAGGCGCTTGCCGCGGATAACTTCCTGACTGTAAAGACAGCGTGGCAAAGGTCATGTTGAAAGTGACCAATGAGGACACGGAGATGTATGTCGAAGCCGTGTAGGGACAAAGACGAGACAAATACAAAGGAATGTGTAGAGAGAAAAAGTTTGTCTATAAAATGCTGTTCAATATAAGTGTAAAACCAAGAATAATGAAGATCTGGGTCACCACCAGTGCAAACTGTCAGGGAATAATACTGCTAGCCATGATTAGATTTCCATGAAATATTTTTTAACATACCTTGCTTTTGTTGTCAAGGAGCCTAGTTGCAGCGATTGTAATGCAAACTTCTTTTAGTGGCAAGGCAATGGATGTCAGGCTTGTAGTGCAACTCTTTTGGTGGCAAGGCAATGGATGTCAGACTTGTAGTGTACACTCTTTAGGTGGCAATGGATGTCAGACTTGTAGTGCAACTCTTTAGCGTGTTGTTTCCATCAAAGGAAGTCATGTCAAGGCAAGAAGTGACCTGCAATCATGATGTCAGACTTGTGGTCTGCACACTTTTTTTTAGTGTTGCAAGGACAATGGATGGTCAGGCTTGAGCTTGAGAATTGATCACACTCTTTTTTCTCAGATTCTGCAATGGATGTCAGGCTTGTAGTGTACACTCTTTTAGTGGCAAGGCAATGGATGTCAGGCTTGTAGTGTACACTCTTTTGGTGTCAAGGCAATGGATGTCAGGCTTGTAGTGTACACTCTTTTAGTGACAAGGCAATGGATGTCAGGTTTGTGTAGTGTAATGGATGTCAACTTGTAGTTTTAGTGTCAAGGCAATGGATGTCAGGGTAGTGTAATCTTTTTTGGTGACAAGGCAATGGATGTCAGACTTGTAGTGTAACTTTTTTAGTGGCAAGGCAATGGATGTCAGACTTGTAGTGTACACTTTTTTTGCAGGTGGCAAGGCAATGGATGTCAGGCTTGTAGTGTACACTTTTTTGTCCCTGCCGAGTGGCAAGGCAATGGATGTCAGGCTTGTAGTGTACACTCTTTTGGTGGCAAGGCAATGGATGTCAGGCTTGTAGTGTACACTCTTTTGGTGACAAGGCAATGGATGTCAGGCTTGTAGTGCAACTCTTTTGGTCCAATGGCAAGGCAATGGATGTTGGGCCTTGTGTGCACTCTTTTTTTGTGGCAAGGCAATGGATGTCAGGCTTGTAGTGTACACTCTTTTGGTGGCAAGGCAATGGATGTCAGGCTTGTAGTGTACACTTTTTTGGTGTCAAGGCAATGGATGTCAGGCTTGTAGTGCAACTCTTTTTAGTGGCAAGGCAATGGATGTCAGGCTTGTAGTGTACAACTCTTTTAGTGGCAAGGCAATGGATGTCAGGCTTGTAGTGTACACTCTTTTAGTGTCAAGGCAATGGATGTCAGGCTTGTAGTGCAATTCTTTTGGTGGCAAGGCAATGGATGTCAGGCTTGTAGTGCAACTCTTTTGGTGACAAGGCTCTTTTAGTGTACACTCTTTAAAGGCAATGGATGTCAGGCTTGTAGTGCAACTCTTTTGGTGTCAAGGCAATGGATGTCAGGCTTGTAGTGTAACTCTTTTGGTGGCAAGGCAATGGATGTCAGGCTTGTAGTGCAATTCTTTTGGTGGCAAGGCAATGGATGTCAGGCTTGTAGTGTAACTCTTTTGGTGGCAAGGCAATGGATGTCAGGCTTGTAGTGTAACTCTTTTGGTGGCAAGGCAATGGATGTCAGGCTTGTAGTGCAACTCTTTAGGTGGCAAGGCAATGGATGTCAGGCTTGTAGTGTAACTCTTTTAGTGGCAATGGATGTCAATGGTGTATTTTTTTGCAAGGCACTGGATGTCAGATTTTGTCTGGTCTTGTGTGATACAGGCAATGGATGTCAGGCTTGTAGTGTAACTCTTTTGGTGGCAAGGCAATGGATGTCAGGCTTGTAGTGCACACTCTTTTGGTGGCAAGGCAATGGATGTCAGGCTTGTAGTGTACACTCTTTTAGTGGCAAGGCAATGGATGCCAGGCTTGTAGTGTACACTCTTTTGGTGTCAAGGCAATGGATGTCCAGGCTTGTAGTGTACACTCTTTTAGTGGCAAGGCAATGGATGTCAGGCTTGTAGTGTAACTCTTTTGGTGGCAAGGCAATGGATGTCAGGCTTGTAGTGTACACTTTTTAGTGTCTTTTGTAGGTGTCAAGGCAATGGATGTCAGGCTTGTAGTGTAACTCTTTTGTGGCAAGGCAATGGATGTCAGGCTTGTAGTGTATGGCAAGGCAATGGATGTCAGGCTTGTAGTGTAACTCTTTTGGTGGCAAGGCTCTTTTGGTGGCAAGGCAATGGATGCCAGGCTTGTAGTGTAACTCTTTTGTGGCAAGGCAATGGATGTCAGGCTTGTAGTGTAACTCTTTTGGTGGCAAGGCAATGGATGTCAGGCTTGTAGTGTAACTCTTTGGTGGCAAGGCAATGGATGTCAGGCTTGTAGTGTACACTCTTTTAGTGTGGATGTCAGGCTTGTAGTGTAGGTGGCAAGGCAATGGATGTCAGGCTTGTAGTGTACACTCTTTTGGTGTCAAGGCAATGGATGCCAGGCTTGTAGTGTAACTCTTTTGGTGTCAAGGCAATGGATGCCAGGCTTGTAGTGTAACTCTTTTGGTGGCAAGGCAATGGATGTCAGACTTGTAGTGCAACTCTTTTAGTGGCAAGGTGATGGATGTCAGGCTTGTAGTGTAACTCTTTTGGTGACAGGTGGCAAGGCAATGGATGTCAGGCTTGTAGTGCAAGTCTTTTAGTGGCAAGGTGATGGATGTCAGGCTTGTAGTGCAACTCTTTTCAGACTTGTAGTGGCAAGGTGATGGATGCCATGTAGTGTAGGTGACAAGGCAATGGATAGTTGTAAACTCTTTTAGTGGCAAGGTGAATGGATGTCAGGCTTGTAGTGTACACTCTTTTAGTGGCAAGGTGATGGATGTCAGGCTTGTAGTGCACAGTCTTTTAGTGGCAAGGTGATGGATGCCAGGCTTGTAGTCAGGCCAATGTAGAGGTGTAGGTAACAGTGGATTTGGTTCTGTCTAGTGTCTATAAAGTTTTTTTCTCTTTAATCTGTTGTATACTTTTCATGTGTTAATCCATCCAGGATTTCAACATCTGTAGTATCTCCCTCAGTAATAGCAGTGATGGTTGTAATAGTATTACTATTATTGGTACTGTTCTTATTGTCCTTTTTTTAAAATGTATTATTATTATTATAATTATTATTATCACCATCAGTACTTTGCTTTTCTTCTTCTTCTTCTTCTTCTTCTGATTCTTAGCATTAATAGTATAAGTATTAGTATTATTAGTACTATGCTAGATTACAGTTGACTGAACAGTTGTCCTTTCTTGGTCTTTATTCTTCCATTGTGTTGAGAGAAAAGGCAGAACGTTTTGTAAGTTGACATGTTCAGGTCTTGGCACAGGACTATTTATGTACATAAAATAAATTGCCTGGCATTTTTTACTAAGCCCACATCCTCCCTCAATATAAATTGTATTTGGTCTAATAGTTTGTAGAATTTATGGTGGTCTGAAAGCCTCTTGTGATTACACTTTCGACCTTACTTTCAATACAATATGATTTATTACTATTTTTATTTTATGATCATTATTAGTATGATTATTATTTAATCATTATTATTATTATATTATTATTATTATTATTACTATTATTATTATTATTATTATTATTATACATTATTATTATTATTATTATTATTATTATTATTATTATTATTATTATTATTATTATTATTTTTATTATTTTTAATATTGTTATCATCATCGTCATCACTAGCGTTGTGATTAATGGTAGCATTGTGATTATCAAGTATTATTATCATTCGTGTTGATTTTATGATTCACACATGACTCTTTACAGATTCTTGATTTAAGCGGCAACAAACTGAAAGCACTCCCATCATCGTTGGCGCAATGTCAGTATTTACAGACATTAAAACTTGGAAGTAAGTCAGCTTAAGTAGTATTATTTTAATACTGTTTGGTTCAGCTTCAATCTTAACTCATTCGCAACCCGATGTTATCTGTATTGACTTTCCTACGCTTCCAGGTCTAATGCTGATACTATCGGTATAAATTAAATCTTCATTGTCAACAAAGTGAAATCTTAGGGTTGCCTGAACTTTGTCTTTGTCACTAGAAATTAGGAATAGATCTAGAATCTAGAAATGGGTGAATTTTTCATGTGCTTTTCAAATTGACACATAAAGAAAACGATTCAGAGCTATTGATCTGACTTTTCTTATTCTTTATCATAAAAGACACCAGATCCATTTCTCTTTGTACCTTCCCCAAACATAAATTTGCCTTTTCAAAGTTGACCAAACTGTCTATTAAGAACAGCACCTGAGAATTTTTATTATGTTAGTTTGTACGTGTCTGATCTAGTTATTGAGAGAGAGAAAAAGTAGAAAAAATTGTTCTTCAAAATCTTGAAAAACGCCAACTTCCCAAGCAACCCGAAAGGTTAAAACAAAATATTTTAGGTTAAACCCTCCTTCTTAGTCCAGGTAGGTGAATGGACATCTGGTCCCATCCGATACGAACAATAAAAGGTGGTCATGTGTGCAGACGGCAGTATTGTGTGCCTGTTTAAGATCCCTTGGCTGTGTACAGGGCAGTCTGGGCAAAACAAATTTAAATCCTACCAAAACCCAGAGATCACCTGTGTTGTGGATGTGGGTAAAATCAAATCAAGTAAAAAATAAACCTAAATGATACCTTCCTCAGAAAACCGATTCAGACTTGTGCCCGAACCCGTCCCCTTACGTTGAAGTGCCTGAGAACATTGGACGTCAGTGAAAATGAGATTGACAGTCTTCCCGTCAAATTGTGCTACGTGAAAGCCTTGGAGACGTTGGTCTTGGATGCCGACAAGATACATTTTCCGACCAGTGGTGAGTGTAAAGACAAACAGTGAGGCAAGGGCATGACAGAAGGAAAGGATATTGATGTTAAATTATATTCGATATTTAGGCCCCATAGGAACAATGATGCAACAAATACAAGGAATAGACAGAAAATTTCTTTGGGCACCATGGGGATTGAACCCGCGACCTCCGCGTCGTCAGCCATCACCTCGCCATGAAAAAAGAGCGTGCAACCAACCAAGGTAATTACTACCCGGAGGTCACGAGTTTAATCCCCATGGTGTCTTCCCTTTTCGTCTGTCTCCCATCTTGCTGTTCCCTCTCAATTTGTTTACCGTGAGATCACCTCAAATGGTGTCATTTTTAACATGAAACTCGCCACTGTTCCATTTTTTTCAGAAACATGCAAGAAAGGAACTCCTGCCATTATGATGTACCTTTGTGGCCGTAAGTGCTTTTTTGTACCTGTTACTTAAATAATTTCATTTTGTTTCTTTATGTTGTATCTAGCTCTTGTTGGAGACAATTAGTCGTAGTTCTAGTTGAACGCCTACACATGTCTAGTTGATAAAGTATGTGTCAAACAAGGCTGACATTTGGCCCTAGCTCGTTAGTAGTTGGTGCCTTGCTGGCCAAATGCATCGGAAAATGAATTGCTAGTGTCTGACCTCTCCTCCCCCATCTTATTCTCAACATTTCAGTTTGTGCTTTTTAACCTCATTTTCCCCCCAGTCATAGATTACCCTCACAGCATATTTTCTCTTCCATATTATTTCTCTTGATGGTAAGATGGTTGCTTCGCATTTTGGGTGATTTTAGGCCAATTCTAACTCGTGAGTGACTTTCAACCATAAACACTGACATTTGTCAATTTGATGAAAATTAAGCATTATTTAAAGTATTACGCCTTCAGTTTGAGATTGATTCTAATGAAAACCATTAATGCTAGATAGAGTCATTTCATCCTGAAATGATAGCCACAGTGGACAGGACCCTGAGCCAGCTGAGGCCGTAAGCTATGGGTCTCTGTTCCAAGGGTTACAAAAATTGAACTTGAACGTTGAACCAACCAGTCCCTTCATGAGAGAGAGAGAGAGAGAATGACATGGCATGCTGGGGGATAAGGGTTGTGTACATGTATGCCACATCTCATGACCGCTATAACTGTAGTGACAATCATTTTATGGACATGGGAAACTTACATATGAAATGGACCTTGTATTGTATAAATGTGTTGATGCATAATAGCATGGCCGCTGTACATGTATATATTATTGTATTTTATCCTTAATGTCTGAAAATGTTAAACGTTTTGACTCATGACTCACAGAGGCCGACATCGAGTACGAACACCCGTCCAAGTACTGGCTTAAAATGGAGGCAAGTCTCAAAGCCGGCATCTCCTCGTCTGTCAGCGACCAGAACCTGAACTTGTCACAGATTGAGGCAAACATGACGGTAGGGAGGGTGACGTTTGTCAGTCGATAAAATGTTTGGCAAAGCATTTTTGTTTTTTATTTACAATTTCTCTTTTATTTTTCAGAGTAAATATGAATAATTGTTTTACCCACTCACTACACTTTTGCTATGTATACAGATATTTATGAAAATTAGGGATTTTAAAAAAGTGTTTAATGTCCCACCCTGCCAGTTGTGAGTTACTTTAGTCAAAGAAACAAATCTTTTTTTGTTCAAGATTCTCAAAGTTCAATTTTGTGAGTAATTTTTTCAAGACAACCTTAATTTTGTGTTAGATCATCATTTTGTCATCTTTTGTTTGGGTTATTTTGTTTGTTTGGGTTATTTTGTTTGTTTGGGTTATTTTGTTTAGGTTTTTGTTTTGCTTTGTTTTTTTTAATGTTTTTAGTGCATGGCTGCGTGCATTTGATTTGACTTTAAAGTTTTGAAAATACACATGTCTGTTCTTAGCAAGAGAAAAGGGATGTAGTGGCGAGGAAAATGTAGATGAACAAGAAGAAGGAAAGAAGACGAGAGGGACAAAGAGGGAGAGGAGAAAGGAGAATTTTATCATTAAGCAGAAAAAGATGGAAAAAGAAATAACTATTTCATTTTCATCATTTGCACCAAACAGAAAGTACCTTATGATACTGAGATGTTTTATTGATGCTTAAAGATTTGTAGTTGATTGCATTCTCCCCCCTCCCCCTCCCCTTTATTTCAGGAAGGAGTACAGGCCTATCAAAATGTATTGGTAAGTACACCATCACCAAATATAAATGAACAGGGAGTGTAGATCTATTAAGTCATATGTTTACAGTAATTATAAGTATCTTCTTTTCTTACTGTTTTCAGGCCACAACTTCATAGTGAAGACGTGTAGCCTGTTCTACATGATTGCCTGCTCCTATTCACTTATCACACTAAGGTTTTGAACATCTAGATAGTTTGGCTTCTTTGATTTTTGCTAGGAGTTTGTTCCAGAGCCTTAATGTTCATGGATAGAATGAATGCAAATGTGTGTCGGTTCTTGAGGTTGGAATTGCAAAGCTATTGAAAGAGTTTCTTGTGTAAGTGAGTTTTTTGAAGAGGTGGTTCATCAATATTTCAATTGATTTGTTCTTTATAGCTTTGAAGAAGATTGTGAGTTTCTCCTTTCTTGTAGTTGTAACCATTGGAGATCGTTTACGAGGCTGTCAGATGGTGTTTCGTGGATCGTAATTTACGCTGACAAATCGTGTTGCTCTTCTTTGCGCCTTTTCAGCTTGTTTATTTTGTTCTTATTGTATGGATCCCACACAGAGCTGCTGTATTCTAAAATTGGCCTCACCTTTATTTCGTAGCATTTCTTCTTTAGGGATGTATGGCAATATTTTGTTTTGACTCAGTAAGAAAGAGAGGGTTTTGTTTGCCTTCTTAGTCATGCAATCGATGTGCTCACTTCAATTAAGGTTTTCATCAATTATGACCCCTAGTGCTGAATTTTTGTATGACAGTTTCTCTTTGTATATGTAATAGTTGTTGATAATCGTTTTTCTTTTGTTAGTTATATGTATGACTTGGCTTTTTGGGGAATGGAATTTCATCTTTCATTTCTTCTCCCAGTCCTGAAGTTTATTGAGATATATTTGCAGGTCTTGGGTACTGGCTGGGCTTTCGATCTTTTATACAAGAGGCTGTGATCTGCAAAATTGTAATTTGGTGTTTTTAAAAACTCAGCCCATCACGCATATCATTTATGTAGACAAGAAATAGCAGAGGCCCAAGCACTGTTCCCTGAGGCACTCCAGATTTAAACCGAGCTGGTTCTGATTCTTTTCCATCAAGCACTACTGTTTGAGTTCTGATTTTAAGAAAATCCTTGATCCATTTTGTCACATTTTCTGCTGCGCCTTAAGATTTTGTTTGTTAATGAGGCTTTTGTGGTGAACCTTATCAAGTGCCTTGGAAAAATCAAGCAATCTGTTTTGGCTCGTGATCAATGGTGTTGACGAAGTCCCGACTTGCTGTGATCCATTGGGTTTATGCAAGACCTCTTTGTTCTAAATCTGTGTTGAGCGTCAGTCAGACTTTTGTTGTTGTTCAAAATGGTTTATAAGGGTGCTAAAGATTAGTAGATGTTCTAGTTGCTGTTGTTCAAAATGGTTTATAAGGGTGCTAAAGATTAGGTGTTCTAGTTGTTGTTCGAAATGGTTTATAAGGGTGCTAAAGATTAGTTGTGTTCTAGTTGTTGTTGTTGTTCAAAATGGTTTATAAGCTAGTTGTTGTTGTTGTTCAAAATGTTGTTCAAAATGGTTTAGAAGCTAGTTGTTCTTGTTGTTCAAAATGGTTTATAAGCTAGTTGTTGTTGTTCAAAATGGTTTATAAGGTGCTAAAGAGTAGATGTTCTAGTTGTTGTTCAAAATGGTTTATAAGAGAAATTAGGTGTTCTAGTTGTT
The DNA here is from genome assembly GCA_037039925.1 of Doris montereyensis. NCBI lineage: Eukaryota > Metazoa > Mollusca > Gastropoda > Nudibranchia > Dorididae > Doris > Doris montereyensis. The sequence goes on along the minus strand of JAXRKP010001461.1, from coordinate 90,742 downwards.
GTTCAAAATGGTTTATAAGCTAGTTGTTGTTGTTCAAAATGGTTTATAAGCTAGAAATTAGGTGTTCTAGTTGTTGTTGTTCAAAATGGTTTATAAGGGTGCTAAAGAGTAGATGTTCTAGTTGCTGTTGTTCAAAATGGTTTATAAGGGTGCTAAAGATTAGGTGTTCTAGTTGTTGTTGTTGTTCAAAATGGTTTATAAGGGTGCTCAAGATTAGGTGTTCTAGTTGTTGTTGTTCAAAATGGTTTATAAGGGTGCTAAAGATTAGGTGTTCTAGTTGTTGTTGTTCAAAATGGTTTATAAGGGTGCTAAAGATTAGGTGTTCTAGTTGTTGTTGTTCAAAATGGTTTATAATAGTTCTAAAGATTAGGTGTTCTAGTTGTTGTTGTTCGAAATGGTTTATAAGGGTGCTAAAGATTAGATGTTCTAGTTGTTGTTGTTGTTCAAAATGGTTTATAAGGGTGCTCAAGATTAGGTGTTCTAGTTGTTGTTGTTCAAAATGGTTTATAAGGGTGCTAAAGATTAGGTGTTCTAGTTGTTGTTGTTCAAAATGGTTTATAAGGGTGCTAAAGATTAGGTGTTCTAGTTGTTGTTGTTCAAAATGGTTTATAAAGATTAGGTGCTAAAGATTAGGTGTTCTAGTTGTTGTTGTTCGAAATGGTTTATAAGGTGGTTTATATACTAAAGGTTAGATGTTCTAGTTGTTGTTGTTCAAAATGGTTTATAAGGGTGCTAAAGATTAGGTGTTCTAGTTGTTGTTGTTCAAAATGGTTTATAAGGGTGCTAAAGATTAGGTGTTCTAGTTGTTGTTCAAAATGGTTTATAAGGGTGCTAAAGATTAGGTGTTCTAGTTGTTGTTGTTGTTCAAAATGGTGTATAAGCTAGTTGTTGTTGTTCAAAATGGTTTAAATGGTTTATAAGTTGCTAGAAATTAGATGTTCTAGTTGTTGTTGTTCAAAATGGTTTATAAGCTAGTTGTTGTTGTTCAAAATGGTTTATAAGGGTGCTAAAGATTAGATGTTCTAGTTGTTGTTGTTCAAAATGGTTTATAAGCTAGTTGTTGTTGTTCAAAATGGTTTATAAGCTAGTTGTTGTTGTTCAAAATGGTTTATAAGCTAGTTGTTGTTGTTCAAAATGGTTTATAAGGGTTGTTGTTGAAATTAGGTGTTCTAGTTGTTGTTGTTCAAAATGGTTTATAAGCTAGTTGTTGTTGTTCAAACTGGTTTATAAGGGTGCTAGAAATTAGGTGTTCTAGTTGTTGTTGTTCAAAATGGTTTATAAGGGTGCTAGAAATTAGGTGTTCTAGTTGTTGTTGTTCAAAATGGTTTATAAGCTAGTTGTTGTTGTTCAAAATGGTTTATAAGGGTGCTAGAAATGAGGTGTTCTAGTATTTGGCATCAGATTGATGTTAGGGAGACCGGGTGGTAGTTTTTAACGGCACATTTGTCACTTTTCTTATAGATTGGCATAAAATGTGTGCTTCTCTCAGTCTTCCGATACCATACCCTGATCAACTGATGCTTGGAATAATAGGGTCAGAACTGGGGCTAGCTCTGTCTGGGTCAAAGGGACTCTGTAGTCCAGAGGCAAGGTGTCGGCCTCTCAACCAAAAGATAGTGGGTTCGAGCCCCGCCGAAGGTTGAAAATTTTTCTCTATTTTTTTTTGGAGTAAAATCTACCCCCCTGGTCCAGGTAGGTGGATCGACACCTAGTCCCATTGGAGACTGACTGACGATAAAAGGAGGTCTCATGTGCAGATCACAACACTCTGTGCACTTTAAAGATCCCTTGGCTGTTTACAGGGCAGTCACGGCAAAATTAAAAATCCTACCAAAAACCCAGAGACCACTTTAGTTGTGGATGTGGGTAAATCAAATCAAATCAAATCAAATCAAATCAAATCAAATCGTCTGGGCCTTTTGTGTTGTGTTTGTGAAGACTCTTCAGTATTTTTATCACCCCGCATGTGTCTATATTGATATTGTTGATTTTATGATGATCACACTTTGTCTCCTGATCGCGGTATGTTAGACATGAGTGATCAGTGAATACGTAGGAAGATTGATTATTTAAGATGTTTGCTGTTTTTATAGTGGACTGGCGAAGAGAAAAGGGATCTAATGTTCTATTTTTAGGGATAAATATGAGGGAGGGGGGTGGGGGGTGATTCTTAGGTACTGCTGCAGGTTATTCTCTTGCTTCTCATTCAAATTTAGATTTTTCAATTAAATTCAGTTTTTCTCTTGATTCTCATTCAAATTTAAATTTTCACTTAAATTCAGTTTTTCTCTTGATTCTCATTCAAATTTAATTTTTTCTCTTCAATTCAGTTTTTCTCTTGCTTCTCATTCAGAGAAATACTTCAACAGACTTTCCCATGCTTAGCACTCACAACTGTACCTCTAGTCCCCTTTTTCTAGCACTCACAACTGTACCTCTAGTCCCCTTTTTCCCTCACAACTGTACCTCTAGTCCCCTTTTTCTAGTACTCACAACTGTACCTCTAGTCCCCTTTTTCTAGCACTCACAACTGTACCTCTAGTCCCACTTTTTCTAGCTAGTACTCACAACTGTACCTCTAGTCCAGCACTCACAACTGTACCTCTAGTCCAGCACTCACAACTATACCTCTAGTCCAGCACTCACAACTGTACCTCTAGTCCCCTTTTTCTAGCACTCACAACTATACCTCTAGTCTAGCACTCACAACTGTACCTCTAGTCCAGCACTCACAACTGTACCTCTAGTCCCCTTTTTCTACCTCTAGTACTCACAACTGTACCTCTAGTCCCCTACTTTTAAAACTCACAAAAATGAATCTAGTCCCCTTTTTCAGTACTCACATTCCTCTAGTCCCCTTCTTCAGACTCAGGACTGGGACCTCTAGTCCAGCACTCACAACTGTATCTATTCAGCACTCACAACTGTACCTCTAGTCCAGCACTCACAACTGTACCTCTAGTCCAGCACTCACAAAAACAAAACAAAAAATGAATGCTGTCCAGGGTGTCACGCCTGACATTCCAATTTCTTATGTTTCTCTATCATTCAGACTTTTGCTTCTCTATCATTCAGACTTTTGCTTCTCTATCATTCAGACTTATGCTTCTCTATCATTCAGACTTATGCTTCTCTATCATTCAGACTTTTGCTTCTCTATCATTCAGACTTATGCTTCTCTGTCATTCAGACTTATGCTTCTCTATCATTCAGACTTATGCTTCTCTATCATTCAGACTTATGCTTCTATATCATTCAGACTTATGTTTCTCTATCATTCAGACTTTTGCTTCTCTATCATTCAGACTTATGCTTCTCTATCATTCAGACTTATGCTTCTCTATCATTCAGACTTATGCTTCTATATCATTCAGACTTATGCTTCTCTATCATTCAGACTTATGCTTCTCTATCATTCAGACTTATGCTTCTATATCATTCAGACTTATGCTTCTCTATCATTCAGACTTATGCTTCTCTATCATTCAGACTTATGCTTCTCTATCATTCGGACTTATGCTCAATGCAACAAAAGTCACCCATCCGGGAAAAGCAAAAACTCCTACTAAAAACCCTGAGATCGCCCTAGCATGTCAGACTAATGCTTCAAAATCATTGAACCATTATGCTTCTTTTTATCATTTGCTAGACTTATGCTTCTATATCATTCAGACGTAAAAGACTTCTGTATCATTCGAAGCTTATGCTTCAGCTATCATTCAGACTTATGATCTCAGGAAGCTCTTGTCAACTATATCAAATCAGACTTATTCTTCTCTTGTGCTAGTGATACTTGGTATGCTTAACTATGCACTCTGCTTTATGCTTCTATAGTCATTCGGAACTTTGACATCTTTGGGAGTCATTCAGACTTATGACTATCATTCGGACATCATTCGTGTCAATGCAACAAGAGTCACCCATCCGGGAAAAGTTCAAACTTACTGAAAACCCTGAGAGTGTTCATTTAACTTTGACATCATTAGACATATGTGGGAGAACCAAAATCAAAATCATTGAACCATATATTCATTTGAACTTTTTATCATCTTTGGGAGATCATTTGAACTTTGACATGCTTGAAGAGCTTTGAAAGACTTATGACATCCGAATTGAATGCTTTTTTCACTAGCATCATTGGGCTGATGATCACAGGAAGCTCATGTCAACTATGAGACATCATTGGGAAGGTTTTATTCTTTGACATCTTGTGCTAGTGATATTTGGTATGAAAGTTTTTGAACTTTGCCATCAACGACTATAGTACAGCTTAGAACTTTGACATCTTTGGGAGTGGTTCATTAGAACTTTGACATCATTGGGAGTGTTCATTTGAACTTTGACATCATTGAACTTTGAACTGACATCATTGGGAGTGTTCATTTGAACTTTGACATCATTGGGAGTGTTTTTAGAACGTTGACATCTTTGGGAGTGGTTATTAGAACTTTGACATCATTGGGGAGTGTTTTTGAATCTTTGACATCATTGGGAGTGTTTTTAGAACTTTGACATCATTGGGAATGTTTAACATTAACATCATTGGGAATGTTTTTAAAACTTTGACATCATTGGGAATGTTTTTATATCTTTTGACATCATTGGGAAGGTTTTTATACTTTGACATCATTGGGAATGGTTTTAGAACTTTGACATCATTGGGAATGGTTATTAGAACTTTGACATCATTGGAGATTAGAACATGGGAGCATTAGAACTTTGACATCATTGGGAATGGTTAGAGAACTTTGACATCATTGGGAATGGTTATTAGAACTTTGACATCATTTTGAATGTTTTTATATCTTTGATATCATTGGGGATGTTTTTATATCTTTAACATCATTGGGAATGGTTATTAGAACTTTGACATCATTGGGGATGTTTTTATATCTTTGACATCATTGGGAATGTTTTATATCTTTGATATCATTGGGAATGTTTTATATCTTTGATATCATTGGGGATGTTTTTTAACTATCCTTGATATCACTGGAGTAATGATTTTAGATCTTTGACATTGACTTATTTTGGAGTGTTTTTAGAACTTGACATTATTCAGGTGTTTTTTAGAATTTGAGCATCATTGGGAGCATTTTAAATCTTTCACATTGTTGGGAGTGTTTAGAGAACTTTAACATAATATGCAATGTTTTTAGAACTTTGACATTATTTGGGAGTTTTTTAGATCTTTGACATCATTGGGAGTGTTTTCAGATCTTTGATATTGTTTGAAATGTTTTCCATAGCTATTGCTTTCATTTCATTCATTTCCATCACTAGCTATTGCTTTCATTTCATTCAATGGGCCTTTCCATCACTAGCTATTGCTTTCATTTAATTCTTTCAAGGGCCTTTCCATCACTAGCTATTGCTTTCATTTAATTCAAGGGCCTTTCTATCACTAGCTATTGCTTTCATTTCATTCAATTCAAGGCCTTTCCATCATTAGCTATTGCTTTCATTTCATTCAAGGGCCTTTCTATCACAATTATTGCTTTCATTTAATTCAAGGGCCTTTCCATCACTAGCTATTGCTTTTCATTCAAGGGCCTTTCTATCACAACTATTGCTTTCATTTAATTCAAGGGCCTTCCATCACTAGCTATTGCTTTCATTTAATTCAGGGCCTTTCCATCACAACTATTGCTTTCATTTAATTCAAGGGCCTTTCCATCACTAGCTATTGCTTTCATTTAATTCAAGGGCCTTTCCATCACTATTGCTTTCATTTCATTCAAGGGCCTTTCCAATTCAAGGGCCTTTCATCACAAGCTATTGCTTTCATTTAATTCAAGGGCCTTTCCATCACAAGCTAGCTTCATTTTATTTAAGGGCCTTTCCATCACAGAACCAAGAACCAAGATCAGATTTCCAGAGATCTCGATGACCTATCGAACAAGAAAGAGAGTGAGAGAAAAGAATTCCTGAGCTATCTCTTAGATCGTAAGTTTGCACTTTGAGAATGATAATGGTTGAAGATTTTATCTTTACATGAAACTTTAAAAGACATTTTTTAAAGGAAAACATTTAGGCAAAGGACCTGTCAAAGTCACCAATAAGGATATGAAATAATATTTAAGCCCTGTAGGAACAATCAGAAGAGAAAGGCATGGGGCACTCAATAATTAATGCATTTTTTGGTTTATTGCTACAAGATGAATATATACGATAGTAAGTATCATACATCAAATTGAAGCCACACAATATGGGATCAAATCCCTACTATTCTACATAGTCTTCACCTCTTTCGATAGCTAGTGTCCACCATTTAGTTAGGCCATGTATGTCAGCCTTGTGAAATTCAGTTCTTTAGAGCAATCTTTAACTCATCGTCGTTTTCATATCGATGATCTTTCAAGGCTTCTTTCAGTGGACTGAATAGATGGAAGTCAGAAGAAACTAGATGTTGTCAAATAGGGAGATGGGAGCATGGTTGTCAACCCGCAGGAAGTGATTGCCTCCCTTGTCATGATACTCGTGTGTGGGCGAGCATTATGGTGATGAAAAAGAACTTTCTCCATTTCCAAATGAGGTCTCATACTTCAAAGTCTTATTGTAAACCTTTTCAATGTCTGTTTCAGAATTCATTGTTGCTTGTCTTGGCAAAAAGTCAACAAGCACTGACTGTTCCAAATGATAGTGGCCATAATTTTTGTCTTGATTTTTTTATGGCATGGACGTTGTCAGCGCCGCCATCATAAATCCTCTCGACATTCTGGTTCATAATAATGAACCCAAGTCTCATATCCGGCGACAAGCCTTGAAAAAATGAATTGTCTCTGTTGTTAAGTAGCAACAACCTGTGCAGCAATTCACTATTTGAATCTTGTGATCAGGTGTGAGGTGTTGTAGTACTCAACGGGCACAGACCTAAGAAAAAACCAAGCAATTGGACAAGTTTATGGCTTACATCCAGGTTTGGTCAGATCTGAAGTGCTTCCATGGCTACATCCAGGTTTGATACCAACTCATCAAGTGCTATTCGCCTGTCAGATATGATGAGTGCTTCCATGCTTCCATGAACTTCAGCGCTATTCACCTGTCAGTTTGAGTACCAACATCATGCAACTCATCAAGCTATTCACCTGTCAGATCTGATGAGTGCTTCCATGGCTTACATCCAGGTTTGATTGTCAGATCTGATGAGTGCTTCATGGCTTACATTTTGATGCCCACTCAGGTTTGATGCCAACTCATCAAGCGCTATTCACCTGTTAGATCTGATGAGTGCTTCCATGGCTTGGTTATCTAGGTTTGATGCCAACTGTTCACCTGTCAGATCTGATGAGTGCTTCCAACAAATCCACTTGCGCTACAAATCTGATGAGTGCTTCCATGCCTTACATCCAGGTTTGATGCCAACTCATCAAGCGCTGTTCACCTGTCAGATCTGATGGTGCTTCATCTATCCAGGAGGTCATCAGATCTGAGTGCTTCATGACATCTAGGTTTGATGCCAACTCATCAAGGCTGTTCCACCTGTCAGATCTGATGAGTGCTTCCATGGCTTACATCCAGGTTTGATGCCACTCACTTTCAAGCGCTTTCATCTGTCAATCTGATGAGCTATTCAGGATAATCTGGTTTGATGCCAACTCATGTATTCACCTGTTAGATCTGATGAGTGCTTCCAACATCCAGGTTTGATGCCAACTCATCAAGCGCTGTTTGTCATTTTCCATGAATCCAGGTTTTGATAACTCATTGTTTTGTTCGCCTGAGATCTGATGAGTGCTTCCTTGTTAGTTTGACCAACTCATCACGGTCAGATCTGATGAGTGCTTCCATGGCCATCTAGGTTTGATGCCAACTCATCAAATTCTGTTCACCTGTCATCTGATGAGTGCTTCCAGTTTCCAGGTTTGATGCCAACTCATCCAGGATCTTGAGTGCTGTCCATCCAGGTTTGATTCATCAAGCGCTTTCTCCTGGATCTGATGAGTGCTTCCAGATTTACATCCAGGTTTGATACCAACTCATCAAGCGCTGCTCACCTTTCTGATGAGTGCTTCCATACATCTTTGATGCCAACTCAGAACCTGTCAATCTGATGAGTGCTTCCAGAATCTTGAGCGCTCAATCCTCATGGCTTACATCAGGTTTGATCCTGTCAGATCTGATGAGTGCTTCCATGCCTTACATCCAGGTTTGATGCCAACTCATCAAGCGCTATTCACCTGTCAGATCTGATGAGTGCTTCCATGCCTTACATTTTGATGCAGTGTTCATCCTGACTTAGTGCTTCATCTATTGAGGTTTTGATCATCTGATGATTGCAAGCCTATACATCCATCTTTGATGCCAACTCATTCAGCTGTTCACCTGTCAGATCTGATGAGTGCTTCCATGCCTTACATCCAGGTTTTCCAACTCATTGTTTTGTTCAGATCTGATTGTGCTTCCATCCAAGCTTACATCAAGGTTTGATGCCAACTCATCAGGCTATTCACCTGTTAGATCTGATGAGTGCTTCCAGATTTCACATCTAGGTTTGATGCCAACTCATAAGCTGTTCACCTGTCAGATCTGATGAGTGCTTCCATCAAGAATCCAGGTTGATACCAACTCATCATCCTATTGATCCTGTCAGATTGATTTGCTATTGTGCTCTAGGTTTGATGCACAAAACAGTGTCATCCAACGTCAGATCTGATGAGTGTTTTGGCAAAAGGTTTTGATGTGCAATAGCAAAGTTTCACCTAGTCAGATCTGCTAAGTGACAACATTTCATCAAGTGATTTGTTTGTCAGATCTGAGTTAAGTGCTTGCATTTAGTATGCATGAGTAACTGCCAAAATACACTCATCCTATATCATTGAAAACTTTTTGTAGCATCCTTGGTTGCCATAGAAACAGCTCAGCCATCTTGGATTTTGACTCAATTTTCAAAATCTATCTCCTTCCTTATTTAAAAATAAAATCACTCAAAGCCTGTGCAGATCGTCTTTTCCAATGAGTGACGTCCAGTTTTTTTTTGTTGTATTTTGGATAGTTTTTTCTTAATGAATTTTTGAAAATACTATATATCGTGCTGTTCAAAGACGGCATTTTTATTACCAAAAAAAGTTTTAAATTACTATAAATAAAAACTGACGACCGTCTGTTAACATTGACAAGAGACACCTGTGTGCCAAATATAAGACAAATCGTTTGATAGATTTTTAGTGTGGAAAAACTACATTTGGAGAAAATGCAAGTAAAAAAATCAAAAGAAAATACCACAAATAAAAGACTTCAGACGGGTTTCCCTTGTAGCAGCCCTCGTACTCTTTCGACAGTCCCTGGCATTGTTACTTGTGTAAATAGGATTATAAATCTATATTTAGATGTGCACTGTCATGAAAACATGTCGAAATGACCAGTTTCTTGTTTTTTCTTCTATATCCTATGCTTGTGCGTGTGTTTACATACACACTGACGCGCAACGCCTCTTATATCTCACAGTGATGGGCAAGCGTCGATCGGTGTCGGCAGAAATGAGGTCAAGTCGGTGTTTGGCAATTAAAACCACATTTGTTGCGATTAACCGCCAATATATGGGTTTTTACTGCTATCTTCTCAGTCAGTGTTAGGGTAATTTATGTCAAAATCTACCTTCGCCTTTAAAATATTTTGTAAAAAAAAAAATTATACGTCATATGAACATTGTAGATAAATGATTATTCTACCCGAAAATGCAAAGAACAGAAAATTAACCTTTTGGTCCAAAACTTGCCAGTCCAGGTGCCGTGCCCCCTTGACTCAGGTGCAAATGTTAGCTTCGGAGTAAAAGCCTGTGTGAGACTAGCATCATGTCCAGGAAATCATTATTATCACCTGTTCCGCTTCATGCTACAGAAACCGGGATTAGCTCCGACTCTATGAGCCTTAATGGCCTTGAAGGAATTTTACTTCTTTTTCTTCTTTTTTTTTGTAAAGGAATTTGTGTATTGACATGTTTCATTCCATCGTCTTTTTGTTTTGTTTTTTTTAAATTTTTGTGTAGTTGAGAAAGGTGTCGCCAACCTCCTGGCAGAGCTGTTGGACTACAACACCAAGGCCAAAGAAACGGAAATCCTTCTGGAGGAGTTGGACCGGGAAAGGTAAGCCACTTTTGTTCTATTTGAACATCATTGACACGTCATCATCATCATCATTGTTATTATCATCAGCTGATTTTGTCAGATCATGGCATCGGTGACGGCCTTCCACCGCATTTACAAACAATGACAGACGTCTGCTCTCATTTTGGTCTTTTACAAAAGGGGGGAACTTGGTGGTCTAGAGACAACCCTCAACCAAAAGGTCGTGGGTTTGTGCCCGACAGGCTGAAAAAACCCACGCCCCCGGTTCAGGTAGGGCAATCGGCACTTAGTCCCGTGGGAGACAGACAGACAGACCATAAAAGGAGGTCTCATAGATCACAATGCTCTGTGCGTGTTGACAAATCATTTGGACGTTGGTAAAATCAAAGCAAATTAAAAAGCTAGTACAATGTGGCCATGGAACAAACTGCTAACAAAAATTTTTACTGGACAGTGGCACTGAAGGCTTCAAAGAAATAGAATTAAGTATCATAATATGCTGCACGCTGACAGTAATACTCAAGAATTGAGTTGGTCAGTTATTATGAAGAAAATATCACTTTTTCCAATTTTTGGCAAATTTAATCACACAAAAAATATTTTGCAAAATTTGAAGAAATATCAAAAATTGCTATTGGGTAAAATTTTGTATTACTTCGTATATGCTATATACTAAATTTAGGGGCAATAAGACGATAAATAAAAAAAAAGTAGAGCGCAAAGAGCAGTAAAAAAATAACATTTTGAGAAAATTGCAACTTAAAACATTTTTTTTCTTTATTTGAATGTTTCTTCGCATATAAACCTAAAAATAATAGTGTAATACTTTGAACCGTCATACAACTTGAAACGCTCTCAAATTCTTCTTGTCGACCCTATTTCAACTGCTCCGGGTCCCTTTTACTCATGTCAGAGGGTATTTTTCTTATAACAGGTGCAGAACGTCTCCCGTAATTTTCAGCAGATCTTAGCTAATATTGTAGATTAATTCCTCAAAGTATATTTTTCATATAGAGTACTTTGGGATGATTAAAATGAGTACCAGCTTGTTATACTTTAGCACAACCGATGTGTTGAAGGTAAGGCCGTATTGTTTCTAAAAATATCGTATGAAATGAAAGAATCGATACTGAGCTTTTTTATAGTATCAATGTGAAGGGAATGCTCCATCCAGTAGTGCAATAAACAAGATTTGTCCCATTTATGGTAAAATAGCCTTCATCGCTCCGCTCCGCCCCCCCACCTTAAACGCTAAATTTGGAATTTTAAGCCAGGACATGACAGTCTCAAATCCGGCAATGTAGCAGCCACAAATGAGTCCCACTAAATCTCAAGATCTCTGGTCGTGATGAAGGAAATGTATTTTCCCCTAAACAACGCTGTTGTTTAGAACAGTGTCATCTTACACTGGGAGTTTTGTGGCTATTGACACTGTTTCTCTCAAGATGGCCACTCAGTGATGTGATGTCACTATGAGGCTGGACACATTGAAGGTTTTCTCCCTTTCTTCTTGTCGTGTTTTATCTTGTCTGTCATCCTGTTGATTTTGGCGTTGTAGAGGTCTTTTGTTCAAATCCTAGCATTGCAAGATCTAATATCGTGTCCGACAGGTAGAACATTGTTCTCAACTGGGTAAAATCAAATTAAATCAAATCGAAATTTCAACCCAGGCGCGAATGAGTACCAGTGTCAGCTAACATCTCGTCAGGGAGGCCATTTACTGTCACCTCTTCCGCTGGATGCTACAGAAATTGAGATGACTTCTGTCTCTATGGGGTTCATGGGATCTATACTGTCTTTGCGACTTTCACCATTGATATGCCATGTGGTGATCTCAGGGTGAATCAAGAGGAAACAGCAAGATGGAAGACCACATGTAAAAGAGTGAAAGGGCCACTGATTCCCAACATGCAAGGAGAGGGAGACATTGCGTCGACGACACCGTACTCGTGTCAACTTGGGAAGCACAAACTTCAACTCTACATCTGTGTATATAATTCTGAGTTGGTCACTCTTTGTTTGTCAAAGGCTCTGTGTCTAGGCCACTAAGAGTTACATATTTTGCATGTAGGTTCAAAAAGATCCCAACATCGTATTCATTGTGAGGAATCTTTCTACCAACAGTAACGGTTAATGAAAGTAAATTTCATTGTTTCCTGTGTTTGGGTAGAATTTTCATCGACACAAGCCACCATTTTCAACATGTTTTATGATTAAAAGTTCAAACAGTATCATTCACACCTACTCACTTAACCACAGTATCGAGTATTAACTCAATCTAGTAATCATACTTGATATTAACCTGGGATGTAATCTATTTTTTTATTTATAATTCACTTAGCTAAATCTCTTGGTTGAGAGTTTTTCCTTGGTTTATTTGGTTTATTGTCAATCCACAGAATGAGAGAAGATGATCTGTTTGCCGTCAGGTGGGAAGAACTTCAAAATGTACGCAAGCAAGAAGTCCTTGGTGAGCAAAGTCACAAGCATTTTTCAATGCCAAATAATGTTTCCTTGTGTCACTATTATTTTGCTTTATATCTTTGTCAGCTATAAAATGTTAGACAAATATTTTACAGAGACATAAGGTGAGATGACTTTGGTATGTCTGTAAAGAAATTACATTGCGGTACGTAGACATAATTTAATATGCACACATACTTGTGTCACCCATTGACACAGGCATACACCCATTGACACAGACATACACCCATTGACACAGACATGACATCCATTTACACAGACATACCCCATTGACACAGGCATACACCCATTTACACAGACACATTGACACAGGCATACACCCATTGACACAGACATACATCCATTTACACAGACATACACCCATTGACACAGGCATACACCCATTTACACAGGCATACACCCATTGACACAGACATACACCCATTGACACAGGCATACACCCATTGACACAGACATACACCCATTGACACAGACATTCACCCACTGACACAGTCATACACCCATTGACACAGACATACACCCAGACACAGACATACACCCATCATACACCCATTGACACAGACATACACCCATTGACACAGACATACATCCATTGACACAGACATACACCCATTGACACAGACATACACCCATTGACACAGACATACACCCATTGACACAGGCATACACCCATTGACACAGGCATACACCCATTGACACCCATTGACACAGTATTGAATCAGTGTACACCCATTGACAGTATTGAATCATGTATGGAGACGCCTTTTAAATCAATTCAGTCTCCCCACATGTATATGCTAAATATAATGAAGGGATCACAATCTCAAATCATAACTGATAAAGATAACCAATATTTTCATTTGGGATGTGTGGGGGGTGGGACTTTAAATTCACATGAATTAATTATCAGGGATGTTCGTTTCTTCCCATAGTTAATGGGATGTGTCACTTAAAACGGCGATGATTCCAGCGTGCGCATTTTGTGCCAAAGGGAGGGCGAGTGCGTGGAGATGGGGTGGGGTAGGGGTGCAGAGGGTGGTAAGATCATGTCCGTGCTCCAGCACACAGGCACATCCAATGAAACGAGGTGCATTTCTCCACTCACAAGCTACACACAACACGCTTTGCCGAAATCCCCACGAACATATATCTAGCTACAACATGCATGTAGTTTTATTTATAAGCACCATTATGATTCCTTACCTTAATCTTATTCAATGGCGTTGAAAACAATATCAAAGTCAAGATGCAAGTTGTCGTCTGGCAGCAGGTGGTAGATAACCGGAAAAGGATGATGTCACAAAAATAGGTGGAGGTTATGGGTATTTTTATTCCTGTTTGTCAGGTATATTCCTTATTCAATGCCTTTAAAAAGAAGCGCTTACGCTAGTACTAGTACGGGGTGTCAGAACGAAAGTGCAATATGGTGCCAGTTGTTTTCACGAAGTAACATAATTAACGGTCCTTACGCTAGTACGTGATATGATACAATTAAAAATGGCTGATTACGTTACACCACATACCACCTGTGTATCTCAGTAACCAATGAAGGTATCGATACCACAATTTGAGAGGATGTAGACTTGGAATCACGCTACGATGGTACCGTAACTCAATTTCAGGCAAAGTGGCGCTTACGCCAGTACGTGATGAGGGCGATGACATATACACTTTTTCGTCTGTCGGATAGAGTTTGCTATCAGCATCTCTTTATTACAGCTGAGAAGCTCGGCTTGGCCATCTACACATCTTGTTTAGTTGAACTGCCTTCCTGTTTGAAATCTGTGAAAAGAGACATCCGTCTTGACAACTTTGACAAGTTAGGCGTCAGTAAAAAAACCCATCTTGTTAGCCAATCCAGTCATGCTGTCGAGGGGCCAATTTATATAGAAAAAATGTTGTACCCTGAGTAAGCATGCTGGTAGATGAACTGGGGTGTTAGGCAACATGTCCTCAGACGGCTGCTACTGTATATTGGTCAGGAAGTTAGGGATAGTAGTGGTAAGAGAATATTTGTTTTTCTGAAGGCAAAATGGTACATTCAATGCATTAAGTATGAAAAAGTCACTAAAGGTTTAAAAACAAATTTATTTTTTTCCTTCCAATCATCCACCAGATGCCATGAAAGTGATGCTGTCGGAGTTTGCCTCCATAGAAGAAGCCAGACAGGAAGTTGTCGTGGACAAAGACGAGACGATGAGAGATGCCTTGGAACAGTGAGTGAACCCATTGTGCTCATTACTTTTTTCGTTCCTACTGATAGGTCCTTTTTCTTTCCCTTTTACTCTTTTACATGTGGTTTTCCATCTTGCTGTTTCCTCTTGATTCACCCTGAGATCCCCACATGGCATATCAACGGTGAACGTCGCAAACTGTGTAAGTCTAAAATTAGTAACATCTTATTTTTTTGCTTTTTTAACATAGTATATAAGATGATTCGTCCAGTTTCCGTGGCACAAGAACCAATAGAACCCCAGATATTAACCATATGAGCAATCCGTGTATCCGTATTGGGTCTGGTTTTGACACTTGCAAACCGTGTATGTCTGTGAAAACAGATTAAAAAGCGTAGCATCTTTGTCTTTGATTTTCTCAAAACATCCAAAATTGGACTTACACGGTTTGTGACTGACTATTCTTCCAGGAAACAACAAACAAACTGACAGGGTTGATGTGACTGACAGGGTATTCTTCCAGGAAACAACAAACAAACTAACAGGGTATTCTTCCAGGAAACAACAAACAAACTGACAGGGTATTCTTCCAGGAAAAACAACAAACAAACTGACAGGGTATTCTTCCAGGAAACAACAAACAAACTGACAGGGTATTCTTCCAGGAAACAACAAACAAACTGACAGGGTATTCTTCCAGGAAACAACAAACAAACTGACAGGGTATTCTTCCAGGAAACAACAAACAAACTGAGATGGTCAATTGTAGTAGATGGAATAAAGTTCAGTGAAACAATTCTCTTCCACAGAGAGACACTGGATGAGGGTGAGGTGGAGAGTCTCATCTACTTCAAGGAAAGGGAACACAGGGGAATGGTGGACAAATTGGCCAAGGAGGCAAGTTATTTTTTTCATTTCATTTCATTTCATTCCATTTTATTTCATTTCATTCCATTTTATTTCATTTCAATTCATTCCATTCCATTCCATTCCATTCCAGTTGAAGATTGACACTGATTGTGTATTTGTAAGGGGATAATTGAAGGGATCATTTCAATAGTGTGCCTAAGTCATTTAGAGAAAAATTACAAAAATCATGGACTTTGGCACTCCTTTGCGAATTCCAAGTTTCAAACGGCTGTGAACTTGATGTGTTTTCATCATATCATTTTCACACTTTTCAGGAAGGATGTTTTCCTTTTCTTCCCTTGGATTATCTCTCTGTCTCGTTTTTCATGAAAATGGACACAGACACACTATTGAAATGACCCTTTCAATTGGTCATGAGGCATATTGCTGACCTAGCAAGCAGGGGACTTGGCTCGGTGCTTGAGTAAAACCCACCACCCTGGTCCAGATAGGTGGATCAACCCCTAGTCTTATCAAAGACGGACAATAGAAAGGAGATCCCAGATGCAGATCACAACGCTCTGACCGCTGTCAACGTTTCTTAGCTGTTTACCGGGCCGTCTGGACACAAATTTTAAATCCTACTAAAAACCCTGAAATCACCTCAGTTGTAGATGTGAGTTAGAAATCCTACTAAAACCCTGAAATCACCTCAGTTGTAGATGTGAGTTAGAAATCCTACTAAAAACCCTGAAATCACCTCAGTTGTGGATGTGAGTTAGAAATCCTACTAAAAACCCTGAAATCACCTCAGTTGTGGATGTGAGTTAGAAATCCTACTAAAAACCCTGAAATCACCTCAGTTGTAGATGTGAGTTAGAAATCCTACTAAAACCCCCTGAAATCACCTCAGTTGTAGATGTGAGTTAGAAATCCTACTAAAAACCCTGAAATCACCTCAGTTGTAGATGTGAGTTAGAAATCCTACTAAAAACCCTGAAATCACCTCAGTTGTGGATGTGAGTTAGAAATCCTACTAAAAAACCCTGAAATCACCTCAGTTGTAGATGTGAGTTAGAAATCCTACTAAAAACCCTGAAATCACCTCAGTTGTAGATGTGAGTTAGAAATCCTACTAAAAACCCTGAAATCAACTCAGTTGTAGATGTGAGTTAGAAATCCTACTAAAAACCCTGAAATCACCTCAGTTGTAGATGTGAGTTAGAAATCCTACTAAAAACCCTGAAATCACCTCAGTTGTAGATGTGAGTTAGAAATCCTACTAAAAACCCTGAAATCACCTCAGTTGTGGATGTGAGTTAGAAATCCTACTAAAAACCCTGAAATCACCTCAGTTGTGGATGTGAGTTAGAAATCCTACTAAAAACCCTGAAATCACCTCAGTTGTAGATGTGAGTTAGAAATCCTACTAAAACCCCTGAAATCACCTCAGTTGTAGATGTGAGTTAGAAATCCTACTAAAAACCCTGAAATCACCTCAGTTGTGGATGTGTGGAGTTAGAAATCCTACTAAAAACCCTGAAATCACCTCAGTTGTAGATGTGAGTTAGAAATCCTACTAAAAACCCTGAAATCACCTCAGTTGTAGATGTGAGTTAGAAATCCTACTAAAAACCCTGAAATCACCTCAGTTGTGAATGTGAGTTAGAAATTTACTAAAAACCCTGAAATCAAATTAAGATGTGTTGGAAATTGAAAAAACCCTGAAATCACCTCAGTTGTGGATGTGTTAGAAATCCTACTAAAAACCCTGAAATCACCTCAGTTGTAGATGTGAGTTAGAAATTACTAAAAACCCCTGAAATCACCTGATTGAAATGTGAAATCACCTTGTCACTAAAAACCCTGAAATCACCTCAGTTGTAGATGTTGAAATCCTGCATATTGTTTAGAAATCTAGAAACCCTGAAATCACCTCAATTGTGGATGTGAGTTTGATTTTTTTTTTAAACAGTCTTCAAATTAAATCGTGTTGGTACAGAAGTTTGACACTGATTGTGTATTTGTTAGGGGATAATCAGTCTTGATGCATATTGTTTACAGAAGTTTGACACTGATTGTGTATTTGTTAGGGGATAATCAGTCTTGATGCATATTGTTTACAGAAGTTTGACACTGATAGTGTATTTGTTAGGGGATAATCAGTCTTGATGCATATTGTTTACACAGCAAGCCATAGAGGAGAAAGGTTTGATTTCAATTTGTACAGACGAACGATGAAACAAGGGACCGATTAGATAGTGAAAACGTGCCACTCTCTTCTTTCATTCAGGAAGAATTACAGAAGGCTGCCTTTGAAGCACTCATCGTTTCCCGACAACGCTCACTCTAGGATTCGTTCACAGATAACGATCATTGAAGCAGAACTTGCTCAGCTTACCAGGGTGGAGATTGAACAGAGAGGAAAACGTTTGGAAAATGAATTTGAGTATTGAGTTTAAAGCAGTGAATTTTGATGCTTGAAAAATGTGATGTTCTTTAAATTCTCTCTGAAGTTTCTTGTTTTTAATCCTTTAATTTGATGCAGAAGAAGAACAAAAAGATAAGACTGAAAGTTGTCTTTTTTTCTCCGTTTTTCTATAATTAGAGCCATTGCTGCAGAACAGATAGTGTTGTGGGTCTGAAATCACGACAACGCTATTTTACTCAAATCACTTCACTTCACTTTGTACTCGTAGGAAAATCACTTCACTTCACTTTCCTCACTGGGTTTAAATACCTATAGTGTTATAGCTAGCTATCATTTTAAAAGAAACCTGTCAGGGTGTTAGTATGCTGAAGTTTTTGTACCACACCTAACAGACTGTTGTATTTTATGCTCCTCAGAGATTTGAGAAAAAACTTTAAATGAAAAGGCTTGGGGGATGATGACATTATGTTAGTGAGCCTGTCCTCTGTGTAGGGATACAGACTAAAATTTCAGTTTGATTTATGTTACCTCCACTACCAATGTTGCAGTAGAACTTTATATCGGTTGCCAGTCCAATAATAACAGAGTTTCACTACTGACATAACTTGTACCTACAGCAATCGCCGTTATATTTAGTAATGCTGGTTGGTGGGTGATGCTGGTACTTAATGTTCCCACTTCTTGCCATCAATTCTTTCACATATCTTCCATCTTGCTGTTTCTTATGTTTAATTCACCCTAAGATGTTACCTTTGTTACATACTACGGTTGACTTAATGTTTAAATGTTGCAGTGACTGAAATCTTTTTACCTCCCTGGTTGACTTAATGTTGAAATGACTGAAGTCTTGACTCAACTAATGTTTAAATGTTGCAGTGACTGAAATCTTTGTTACCTCAAATCTTACCTGGTTGACTTAATGAAATCAGTGACTGAAATCTTTGTTACCTCCACTACACTTAATGTTCAGTGACATCTTTGTTACCTCCACTCTTTTAATGTTGCAGTGACTCTTTGTTACCTCCACTACGGTTGACTTAATGTTTATAGTGACTGAAGTCTTTTTTACCTCATTACGGGTTGACTTAATGTTTGTTGCAGTGACTGAAGTTGTTACCTCCACTACGGTTGACTTAATGTTGCAGTGACTGAAGTCTTTGTTACCTCCACTACTGACTTAATGTTGCAGTGACTGAAATCTTTGTTACCTCCACTACGTTGACTTAATGTTGCAGTGACTGAAGTCTTTGTTACCTCCACTACGGTTGACTTAATGTTGCAGTGACTGAAGTCTTTGTTACCTTTGACTTAGTGACTGAAGTCTTTGTTACCTCCATGTTGACTTAATGACTGAAGTCTTTGTTACCTCCACTACGGTTGACTTAATGTTTAAGTGACTGTTTTGTTACCTCCAGTGACTGAAATCCTTGTTACCTCCACTACGGTTGACTTAATGTTGCAGTGACTGAAGTCTTTGTTACCTCCACTACGGACTTAATGACTTAATGTTTAAATGTTGCAGTGACTGAAGTCTTTGTTACCTCCACTACGGTTGACTTAATGTTGTGACTAGTCTTTGACCTCCACTACGGTTGACTTAATGTTACAGTGACTGAAGTCTTTGTTACCTCCACTACGGTTGCAGTCTTTGACTTAATGACTTAATGTTGCAGTGACTGAAGTCTTTGTTACCTCCACTACGGTTGACTTAATGTTGCAGTGACTGAACTACGGTCTTTGTTACCTTTTATTTGTTGACTTAATGTTGCAGTGACTGAAGTTACCCACTACGGTTGACTTAATGTTGCAGTCCTTTGTTACCTCCACTACGGTTGACTTAATGTTACAGTGGCTGAAGTCTTTGTTACCTCCACTTTTGACTTAATGTTGCAGTGACTGAAGTCTTGTTACCTCCACTACCTTAATGTTGCAGTGACTAATCCCTCCACTACGGTTGACTTAATGTTGCAGTGACTGAAGTCTTTGTTACCTCCACTACGGTTGACTTAATGTTGCAGTTGAAGTCCTTGTTACCTCCACTACGGTTGACTTAATGTTGCAGTGACTGAAGTCTTTGTTACCTCCATACGGTTGACTTAATGTTGCAGTGACTGAAATCTTTGTTACCTCCACTACTTAATGATGTGACTGACTTAATGTTGACAATGTTGCAGTGACTGAAGTTTTTGTTACCTCCACTGTGGTTGACTTAATGTTGCAGTGACTCATCTTTGTTACCTCCACTACGGTTGACTTAATGTTACAGTTGAAGTCTTAACTGTTGACTTAATGTTGCAGTGACTGAAGTCTTTGTTACCTCCACTATGTTGACTTAATGTTGCAGTGACTGAAGTCTTTGTTACCTCCACTACGGTTGACTTAATGTTGCAGTGACTGAAGTCCTGTTTGTATGTACTTTGTATGTTGCAGTGACTCAGTAGTTAAATGTCCAGACCTCCACTCAGTTGACTTAATGTGTGACTGTCTTTGTTACCTCCACTACGAGAATGTTGCCAAGTCTTTGTTACCTCCCACTGTTGACTTAATGTTGCAGTGACTGAAATCTTTGTTACCTCCACTACGGTTTCTTATGAGAAACTACGGGACTTAATGTTGCAGTGAAAATCTTTGTTACACTACGACTTAATGTTGCAGTGACTCAAGTCTTTGTTACCTCACTACTTGGACTGGTTGCAACTGAAACTTTGGGTTGTTTATCAGTGATTCCAACAACCTGTTGTTTCAAATGTTGCAGTGACTGAAGTCTTTGTTACCTCCACTACGGTTGACTTAATGTTGCAGTGACTGCAGTCTTTGTTACCTCCACTTCCCATGTTGCAGTGACCTTCTGTTGTTAATGGGGACTGAATTTTTGTTACTTTTTGAGGATTCAGTAGTCCAGAGGCAAAGTGTCGTCCTCAGAAAAAATGTTGAGGGCAGTTTATTTGTCCAGGTTAGTCCATTTTTTTTCAAAAGCCCCAAGATTTAATTGTGACTTGGGGTTTAGAGTGTGGAAGATGTGAGATTTTGGGGCTGCTTTTTAGGGTATTGGGTGTATTTTTTTTATGATTTATTGAATTTTTAAAAAATCTAAATTCACTATGATGTGTATGTATGTATGTATGTATGTATGTATGTATGTATGTATGTATGTATGTATGTATGTATGTATGTATGTATGTATGTATGTATGTATGTATGTATAACTCTTTGTTTTAACTGTGTACCACCAGAACATCGTGTGTGAGCAGAGAATAGCGCTGTCAGCTTCTTGTCCCAGCTTTTGGATGAGAAAGGGAAGAGAAAGCAAGAGCTCAAGAAAAGGCTGGTAAGAAACTTTGGGTTCAATCTATTCCAACAACCTGTCATTTCAAACGTTTCCAGTTCCCATTCTACCTTCTGTTGTGAGGGTTTAGATACCCGAAATGATTTTTTCTTTGTCAGTTCCCATTCTACCTTCTGTTGTGAGGGTTTAGATACCCGAAATGATTTTTCTCCAGGCTACCATGCCCTGACACTTTGTTTCCTTCTGTCAAGGTTAGATTTCTTTGCTTCAGTGCCTCTTTTAAATGTAGCCGGTGGCGGGTGATGCTGGTAGGTCCTACTTTCTTTCATTTTACTGTTTCACTTATTTTTTATCTTAATTCAGTGGCTGAGTGGTTAGATTGCCGGACTAGGAATCATGAGGTCCTGGGTTCAAATCCTGGCACCGCCAGGCCCAACGTTGTGTTCCTTGGGAAAGACACTTAACACGCATTTTCCCCACTCGACCCAGGTGCAAAATGGGTACAAGCACTAGCTTGGGAGTAAAAACCTGCATCAGACTAGCATCCTGTCCAGGAGATGATTATTATCACCTGTTCCGTTTCACACTACAGAAACCAGGATAAGCTTTGGCTCTATAGGCCGTATTGGCCTTGAAGGAGCTTTACTTTTGATTTTTCCTCTTAACTCACCCTGAGATCACCATGATGGTGGGCTGGGTAAATGTCAATTAAACAAACAAGCCTCTTTATATCTTCTTCCCATTTCTCCGAGCAGTAGTCAGTTGCTTGCCCCTGTACGAGGACCAGCAGGCCTCACCCTCACGAGATGGGTCTTGGCTGACCAAAGGCTAAGGAAAACTCCGTCAGAAAACCATAACTTGCTGCCTTGCAGACTGGTCTTGGCTGACAAAAGGCTAAGGGAGTTAACCCCAACAGAAAATCACAGACAACCTGGTAGGAGGTCTCAATGAGGCAGCCCCACCATTTACTTAGGGTACAATGGGCTAATCACCTGCTTACCCAAAACCAACCGATTCAGAGAATCAATGTTATGACCCTTAAAACTTCAATTTTTTGTTGATGGGAGAGAGAGGGACGACTGACGCAGTGGCCCCCGACGTCATTGCCTCTCCTTTCCCATATAAATTCCACTGTGCCTCAACGTCAATCCCCCACAAATATGAGTTTACTGTTGCACCAACATGTCTCCCCACTTGCGATCCACAAAATCCTGAGTGAGTTCACATCACACGCTTCTTTTGTCTTTGACAAGCACACTTGGTTTCTGGGTTTAGGTGACATTCGATTTTGGTAATAACGAAAGTAGCAAATGGGATTGAAGAAGTAAATTCATCAAGTCTTTTTCTGGGCCAGCGACAAGATCAAACGCAAGGGGATTGGAGAAGTAAATTCATCAAGTCTTTTTTCTGGGCCAGCAACAAGATCAAACGCAAGGGATTGAAGAAGTAAATTCATCAAGTCTTTTTTTTTTTTCTGGGCCAGCGACAAGATCAAACGCTGTGTTTGCCACTTCACCAGATGTTTTGACCATATAAAAGTTGAATAAAAAACTAGGAAGGTATAAAAAACAAAAGAAATAATGTGTGTCTCACAAAGAGCCAATTTGTCGGCTTGTTTGTGTTCTGAACATGTCAATTTGTGGGAAGCCGATTTATCACCCACTCTGTAGTAGTCAAAGAGTTAAAGAACAACAGGGCAGTTTCTTGTTGAGTTGAAATGAAGGGAGAAAGTTTGAAATAAAAGGAGAAATTTCTATCTCTTTGCTTCCCATCACACGCTCAAGTTGGATAGAAATGGAATGGATAAAGAATGGAGTGATTGCCCAAGGTGGATAGCAGTGGAATGGATAGAGAGAGTGATTGCCCAAGGTGGATAGCAGTGGAATGGATAGAGAGAGTGATTGCCCAATAGGTGGATAAAGAGAGTGAAAGGTGGATAGCAGTGGAATGAGAGTGATTGCCCAAGGTGGATAGCAGTGGAATGGATAGAGAGAGTGATTGCCCAAGGTGGATAAAAGTGAAATGGATAAAGAGAGTGATTGCCCAAGGTTGGATAGCAGTGGAATGGATAGAGAGAGTGATTGCCCAAGGTGGATACAAGTGGAATGAGAGAGAGTGATTGCCCAAGGTGGATACAATGGGAATGAGAGAGAGTGATTGCCCAAGGTGGATAGCAGTGGAATGGATAGAGAGAGTGATTGCCCAAGGTGGATACAAGTGGAATGGATAGAGAATGGATAAGTGATTGCCCAAGGTGGATACAAGTGGAATGGATAGAGAGAGTGATTGCCCAAGGTGGATAGAAGTGGAATGGATAGAGAGAGTGATTGCCCAAGGTGAATAGAAGTGGAATGGATAGAGAGAGTGATTGCCCAAGGTGGATAGAAGTGGAATGGATAGAGAGAGTGATTGCCCAAGTTGGATAGAAGTGAAATGGATAGAGAGAGTGATTGCCCAAGTTGGATAGCAGTGGAATGGATAGAGAGAGTGATTGCCCAAGTTGGATAGAAGTGGAATGGATAGAGAGAGAGTGATTGCCCAAGTTGGATAGAAGTGAGGAAGTGGAATGGATAGAGTGGAGAGTGATTGCCCAAGTTGGATAGAGAAGTGGAATGGATAGAGAGAGATTGCCCAAGGTGGATAGATAGAAGTGATTGCCCAAGTTGGATAGAAGTGGAATGGATAGAGAGAGTGATTGCAAGTTGGATAGAAGTGGAATGGATAGAGAGAGTGATTGCCCAAGTTGGATGGATAGCAGTGGAATGGATAGAGAGAGAGTGATTGCCCAATTGGATAGAGGAATGAGTGATTGCCCAAGTTGGATAGAAGTGGAATGGGTAGGAATTGCCCAAGGTGGATAGAGAATGGATAGAGAGAGTGATTGCCCAAGGTGGATAGCAGTGGAATGGATAGAGAGAGTGATTGCCCAAGGTGGATAGCAGTGGAATGGATAGAGAGAGTGATTGCCCAAGGTGGATAGCAGTGGAATGGATAGAGAGAGTGATTGCCCAAGGTGGATAGCAGTGGAATGGATAGAGAGTGATTGCCCAAGGTGGATAGCAGTGGAATGGATAGAGAGAGTGATTGCCCAAGGTGGATAGCAGTGGAATGGATAGAGAGAGTGATTGCCCAAGGTGGATAGCAGTGGAATGGATAGAGAGTGATTGCCCAAGTTGAATAGAAGTGAAATGGATAGAGAGAGTGATTGCCCAAGTTGGATAGAAGTGGAATGGATAGAGAGAGTGATTGCCCAAGTTGGATAGAAGTGGAATGGATAGAGAGAGTGATTGCCCAAGTTGGATAGAAGTTGGATAGAGAGAGTGATTGCCCAAGTTGGATAGCAGTGGAATGGATAGAGAGAAGTGATTGCCCAAGTTGGATAGAAAGTGGAAAGGGATAGAGAGAGGATTGCCCAAGCCTGGATAGAAAGTGGAATGGATATGTGTTTATGTGCCCAAGTTGGATGAAGTGGAATGTGTATATATGTAAGTGGATAAGTGGGTATGATGAGAGATGCATTGAAGCAAACAGACAAACAAACAAATGGAAACAATTCTCAATGAACTGGAATGTCATCATATGTTGTCTATCTAATTTCAGATTGAAATGGAGAAGTGGAATGGGTAGAGGATGGACAGACAGAAGTATTGGTTGGTTCAATACCAACGGATAGAAGTGGAATGGGTGAGAGTGATTGCCCAAGTTGGATCATTGATAGAGGTAATCAACTTGGTAGAAGTGGAATGGATAAACTTCAAGTTGGATAGATGTGTATTACAGGAATAATTAATGGATAGCAGTGGAAATAAGGAATTATAGTTTGCCTAAAATGGATAGAGAGAGTGAGACAGGGCAGGGAAATTTTCCAGTATTGAGCTCTTCATCAGCGAGAAGGATACAAAGAATCATTGAAAGGAGTCAAACGAGTGGATTTCATACGAAACTAATGGTGAAACATATGAGGTGGTCATGTGGCACCATCATGTAAGTATATAATGAACATAAAAACAAGAAACAAAACGACCAAAAAACAAACAATTCTCAAACTGAGTCATCATATTTTGTCTATCTAATTTCAGATTGAAATGGAGAGGAAAAGGATGAATAAAAAATAGATTGGAATTGAATAAAACTTGCAAACTTCATGAGAAAAAGAGAAAGATGTATTACAGGAATACAGTGTTATAGGCCTAAATGATAGAAAGTGAGACAGGGCAGGGAATTTTTCAGCCTCTTTGCCACATTATTACTAAGAATCATTGAATGTTCAAACGTTTTCAAAGTAATGGCTGGTTGGCACCATGCTACAAAACAATTCCTTTTAAAATATTAAAAAGAGAAGGAAAATGAATAAAAATAGAGAATTGAACACAACTGCCTAGAAAAAGAGAAAGAGACAGTCTCAGAAAAAGAAACAGAGATTTTTCGCCACATTATATCAATTGGCCTTTTAACAATACTACCAGACCAGTCAACAGCATGATGTTTTAACAAACACCTTATTTCAATGACCAATTTCACCCACCCGTGTCAAGCAATCAATGGGCATCGTCTAACATAAGCCGTTAACAGTGAATCATACTCTACCTGCCAGACAGTGCGGCGTCACGATGTTTGGTATTTTGCTTCAGAAAAATGAACAATGTTTTTGTTCTATACTCATGATTGCTTCACATTGGTTACAAAATCTATTGAGGTTAATCTTTGTCAATCAACTAAAATATGCCTGTCTAACCAATGCAGTGTTGGTCAACGAGAAAACTTTCATTGATTTGTTGAGTGCTTGTCAGGTGGTAAAAAAATTCCTTCCGCTTACCAGCACAGTCTGCCTATCTGCACGTTTTTTCATCCCCCCCCCCCCCCCCCATAGGACGTCTTCCTTTTAAACTGCTACTCCTGTAGTTGGTTTGTTTTGTTTCTTTTCATGTAATACTATTACCTTCTTCTTCTCATTCATAATAACTGAGTCAATTCTTGTCGCTGTGCATGACCGTGAACTAAACCACACTGTCAATCCAATTTTGATGTTAAAACAATGTATTTAAGTATGTTTTTGAAGTCTTCAGTGTTATTGCGGTGTGAGAGGTCACTAGAAATGCAATGAAAACCTGCCTAACCTAAGTATCGAATAGTGTATCGGTACTTGATATCACTTGATATGTGTTGGCAGTTTGTTCCATAGCCTCACTGTACCAGGGTAAAATGAGTGCCGGTGACCAGCAGTGTCTTAGCTTAGTTTATAGCATGAAAATGATGGAAAACCATGTAGCAAGAAAATGGTTAGAAAAATTAAGAAGTTCCTGCAAGGCCTTAAGGACCTATAGAACAAGTGCTTATCCTTGGTTCTGTAGCTTGAAGCGAAACAACTGATGGTAATCACTTCCTGAACAGGACACTAGACTACCGTAGGTTTTTACTCCCAAGCTGGCATTTGGTTCCCATTTACACCTTGATCGAGCAGGGGGAAATGTGTGTTGAATGTTTTTCCTAAGGAATACAGTGTCAGACCCTAGCATTTCTAGGATTCGAACCCCAAATCTTATGATGCTAAGCCCAGCCACCTACCGACTTAGCCACCAATGCTAAGCAAAGAGTTAAGCAATTTATATCTTCGCATTCAATTCTATTTAAATTTCATGTATTTTTTATTTGTGTGTGTTTATTTTAATTTTTCATTCACAGGAGAGTCAGCTTGAAAAGTCTGTAAAGGAAATTCTGGACGCGTCCGGTGCCGGCGACTACATCCCTGTGTTTGCCCGCCACCGCATCACCATAGAGACCATGCAGACTCTGACCGACAAGGACTTGTCGCAAATGGGTGTCCACGAACTGGGCCTGCGACGAGATACTCAAAAACATTGACTCCATGTCAGGAGGGATCAAACCCGCTCCTGAAAAGATGAAAGAGCTGTTGCGGGTATGTTTCAGTGACGTTGAGAGGAGTCACGAAAATATTCAAATTGTTCAGGCTCACATGTGCCGTCTCACCAACTTCATTCAGGGCTTACGGCATTCTAGAAAAGCCCAGAACCTTCTAGAAAATAATGTCTCCTAGAAGCTCTACTTTTATTTGTTTTTATTCCTAGAAATTCCTAAAATTGTGGGACGTTGTAGGGAAACCGTAGTGTTGTGTGTTTTTGTAATCACAGCGACACTGGTTCAAACCCTCATGGCTGGCTCAGGTGTTTTGACACAATGTTGTACTTTAGGAAAGGTACTTTGCTTTGCTCTCCTCACTTACTTGACTCAGGTGTGAATGAGTACCCAGCTGTGGGTAGAGAAAGATCTTGTCTGAGTGATAGTACAAAGTGCCTCCACAGGGAGTTGAGAAGGACTTTGAATGAAATGTCCTGCTTGGGATGTACAGTTATTGCACTTGTGTGGGGCACGGCATTGAAAACCGTACTCTTAGTCGCTTCTGCCCACCAGTTAGGTCACGTTGGACCGAGGTCAGCTACCAGTCAGAAGGCAACGCAAGCCTTACCTGTCGGCAGTTGCGGAAATACCAATTAAATGACCATATTATATTGGGGTTTTTTCACCATATTTATTTGTCTAAATGTCACAAGCGTGTGGTCACCAAGTGTGAACTGAGTACTTTTCCATTGAGCGCAAAATTATACCCAAAACATCGTTCGTTATTACGCAACAAGAGTTCAAAGTTGGTCTTGGAAAATTGAAATTAATTGTGGATATGAATTTAAACTTCAAAATCTCGAAAACCAAACTTGCAATAATTACCAAACTGGCAGAAACTCATCTCACTACATTTGTAAACCTGATGACGAAAACACATTGGAGGTTTCATTTGAAATGACAAAGCTAGCTCTGTTTAACTAACAAGCGCTGCGATATAAGCCACCTTGACAGACAGAGACAAACAAAGGGAGGGAGAGAGAGATATAGGGAGAGAGACAGAGAGAGAGAGATAGAGAAAGAGAGAGAGAAAGAGAGAGAGAGAGAGAGAGAGAGAGAGAGAGAGAGAGAGGGGGGGGGAAGGGACAGAGAGAGACAAACAAAGAGAGAGAGATATATAGAGAGAGACAAGGGAGAGATAGAGAAAGAGAGAGATAGGAGAGAGAGAGAACAAGAGAAAAGAGAGATAGGAGAGAGACAGAGACAAAGAGAGATGAAAGAGAGATAGGAGAGAGAGATATTTCTTCATCTCGCCGCCCATCAAGGTGATCGTAGGAGTCAGTCTTGTGCTGAAAAAGATAACACGCCTTTCATTTGAAAACGGAGGGCAAGAATTCGACGGCCGTTTTCAAATCAAAGGGCGTCTCCGCTGATATTGTGTAATCTATGGAAGCTGTGGAAATTTGCTACTAGTGCAAACATCTGAGTTGTCGGTTATTGTATTGATGTAGGTTTACTGGTTTGTTTCATACAAATAAGAAATTGGGAGAAGAAAACATGTGTATCGTGATTACACCGAAACTTGGTTGAGAGACAGAAGCGATTATACGCCCTTTCAATTGAAAACAGCAGAAAGAGAGGGGATGTTAGCTGGACTTAGTAGTTTGAAGAATATTGAATTTTAGAAAATATCATTTTAATTCGCTGTAAAGCTTCTGAGATTGATCTACAACAGTGCAAAACATAAAAACTATGTGAATGTGAATCTTTTTGCTAAAGATATCATAAATTGACTCATTGTTGTTCCTGAATATTTTAAAATATGAGAATGAGAAAGGAGCCATTGCCTGTCATTTGTAGTATTATGTAAAGAGAAATTTTACCCTGCCCCAATCGATACTTATTAATTAGATTTAGTATTGATGCTACAATTCCATGAGGCCCTGCTCATGAAACGCTCCCGCACAGATTTTGGGTTTCAGATATAAAAAGGCATTTTTTTTCAAAACTGGTTTCTACAAGGAAAAGAATTTGGCCTTCAATTCGAATAAATTTGTATGATTGCTTTTTGAAGGAAAAATGACGGTTTTGAATTTATTGACCATTTAGTTTTAAGACTTGGTGTCTTTTGAGATTTTATAGAATTTTATTTCAATTTTTTTTTTCTCAACAACTAAATCAGATACCAACAAACTGTCATGATAAAACCGTGACACATTTGTTTTTACTTCATACATCTGACATTTGGTTGACTTTGGATGCTAGTGTTGTGACTTACCCTTTCGTGTTTACATTAAGCGTTTACCATCTTGCTCTGTACGTTCAACTTCCTCTCAACCTTCAGTTGGTCGCGTGAAGATGCCTTAACCTTAAGTCTTGTATTCTATTCTAAATTTAGAACAATGGCATCATTGACATGACTAATTAGAGCTAACAAAAAAGAGGTGTGTCACATGTCGCTTTTCGTCGGCCTGTACAATGTTGGTTTGTGTTGGCAGGTTTTTTGTTTCTTAAACTTTTCAGCAGGATTTTGCTCCTGTCGTTTTTTGTCGGCTTAACCGTTAAAGGGTTTAAGCGATTTTTTTTAAATGTATAAAATCCAATGTAATCATCCTCACCATGACAACCAAAATGCTGAGCGACAAAAAAACTTGATCACAACACGATGGCCTTTTGTATGTGTGAAGTATAGACATATATCAAATATTAATGATTTAGGACCCAAAATCCCCACCCCAACCCCCCCCGTTTTAAGCCAATTAATTCACAGTCCTTACCAAACACTCAATGATTTTGTAGCGCTTTTTTTCCATTGTTTCATCATATCAACATCCTGACAATGTTCTTCTTCGCCCATAGCCAGGCACTAACTTACGCTTTTCACAAATATCTTGAATCCATATTTTTGTTGGAGATCTACACATATTGTTTTGTTTAGCAAATGTCTTGTACTTTTTATTTTTTGTGTTTATCTTTCACAGGAGCCGAGCATACCACTGGCCGAGGCTTTACCCACGGCGCCCCCGGCTGAGGCACAACCCATCTCCCCTACCTCCGTCGCTCATTGAGCGCCAGTCGTCTATCACAGCAAGGGGCATCAACTCTGAATGCGCTGTTTGTATGGATAAACAGGTACTGCTGTTATTATTTTTTGCGTCTAGTCCTGTATTAGGCTAATGGCCATACTGAGAGTGGGGTTGAGGAGAACGAGACTAGATGTAAATGTTAATTTAGTGATATTTCTGTGGCTAGGTCATCATACCTGTAGTGTGGATCCTGCTTGATAGGTACTTAGTATGTTGTATTTGTTTGGAGTCAGTCAATTACCAAGAATGTAAATATGAGTGTAATTTAATTACCGTGATATTATCCTGTAAGAATGTAAATATAGAGTGTTATCTGTAAGTCTTGTAAAGAAGGTAAATATAAGTACTTAATTACCTTGTAAAGAGGTAAATATGTAGTGTTATCTGTAAGTCTGTAATTACCTTGGTAAATATGAGTGTTATCTGTAAGTCTGTAATTACCTTGTAAAGGATGTAAATATCTGTAAGTCTGTAATTACCTTGTAAAGAAGGTAAATATGAGTGTTATCCGTAAGTCTGTAATTACCTTGTAAAGGATGTAAATATGAGTGTTATCTGTAAGTCTGTAATTACCTTGTAAAGAAGGTAAATATGAGTGTTATCTGTAAGTCTGTAATTACCTTTGTAAAGTGTAAATATGAGTGTTATCTGTAAGTCTGTAATTACCTTGTAAAGGATGTAAATATGAGTGTTATCCACAAAGAAGGTAAATATGAGTGTTATCTGTAATTAATTACCTTGTAAAGGATGTAAATATGAGTGTTATCTGTAAGTCTGGTAAAGAAGGTAAATATGAGTGTCTAATTACCGTATGTAAATATGAGTGTTATCTGTAATTACCTTGTAAAGGATGTTATAAGTAAAGTCTGTAATTACCTTGTAAAGGATGTAATTAAGTCTGGTAAAGAATGTAAATATTAGTGTTATGCGAAGTTTTAAAAATTCATAAAGATTTAACCCGGCCAAAACTGGCCGTCTGCTGATTGTTTCCCATTGTTCGAGCCAGCCACAACTGGCAGTAGGTAACACCTTTTCCTCTAACATCAAATTAGCTCATCAATCCTTTTCTTGTTACTGATTTTAACTACCGTTATTTCTAGAAAAATCATTGGTCCACTTAAGCCTCTTTCTGACACTAAAGGTCATGATCCTATTGTAATAGCTTTCCGCAGCCCGTTATTCATTGTATTTGCTACTGCTGCTCTATTCAAGATGTACGTTTCATCGCCCCTTTAAATCTGTTTAGTTTTATGCTTTTGTTGAAATTTAATATCAATGGGTCATAATGGCTTTGAAGGAAGTTCTTTTACTGTAATTTTCCATCTAAGAAATTTTGATTGAATTAATAATAAAACTATAGTGTTTGCATTTTAAAAAAAAAAATCATTCATTTTCCCAAACAGTCGGACATTATCTTCTTAACGTGTGGACACGTTTGCTGCTGTAGTGCCTGTGCCAAGCCGCTGAAAGACTGCCCTCTTTGTCGCTCACCAATCGCAGCACAAATCCGCCTTTCTATTCCTGTACAAGGCTCTTGAATCTTCCCAGTTATATACGTGAAGGACAATGTTTGACCTTTTGATTGCAGGATTATTTTTTTTTGTGTCTGTGTCTCAGTCTCTCTGTCTCTGTGTGTCTCTCTCTCTGTCTGTCTCTGTCTCTGTCTCTGTCTCTGTCTCTCTCTTCTCTCTCTCTCTCTCTCTCTCTCTCTCTCTCTCTCTCTCTCTCTCTCTCTCTCTCTCTCTCTCTCTCTCTCTCTCTCTTTCTCTATCTCTCTCTCTCTCTCTCTTTTCTCTCTCTCTTCATTTCTCTATTTCTTTTTTTCCTTGTGGCTTTCATTTTTTATTTTTTTTATTTTTTAATATTCAAGATCAATCAAAACATGTTCTTGTGTATACACTATGCCTGTGATAAAAAAAGGGAAGAAATCAAAAGTGAAAAAAAATTGTTGTTGCTGTTTTCGTTTCTGTTGCGCAATTATGAGGAAGAAGCACTGTAATTTGTAAAGTAAAAACATTCTTCATTCATTTGAATTCAATCTTCGCCAGAAAAATGTATGTGAGCAAACATTCCAATACTGGTACTGAGTTTTGACTTTTGCTTCTCAGTTATGCATTGATCAAAAACTCAAACAATATGAGCTCATGTAAGTAGGCCATTAGAAAAAGAAAATCCGCTATAGCAATTAGTACACGCTCACGCTTTTAGAGAATGAACAAAGTAAAAAATTAAAAGTGAAAATGAGCTTTTGATTTTATTTATTTTTAACGCTCTTTTGTGAACGAATTACCTCAAAGCTTTTTGAGTAGCTAGCCAGTGCCTGGCTTGTCCGTGGTTGCTAAGAATTCTTTTAATAGACTCCCTAATCGTCGTCTGGCTTGTACGCTGTTGCTGATAATGATACCCCCACAGGATGCCATCCCCAAATGCCTGGAGTCTTAACTTATGAATTCAGATTCAAATACTTTAGTGCATCCCAGAGGGAAATTTGTTTTACAGACGTGTAAAATTCAAACCTCGCATATGGAGCATTTAAGTCTCTACAGATCACCTCAAGTTTTGGTTTTGTTTTGTTTCTACCAAATACGCCACTTGTTTAGTCATAACAAGACTTTTAATGAATTTTCAAACAAATTCTGACAGTTTACTGTTTACAAAGCGTTTGTTTCCCGACTGCACATTTCTACCTTTCGATCAGGTAAACAATGTAAGCTGATATTCTGTCATCTTCCACTGTGAAAACCACCCTAAAGATCAGGCATTTGAACTTTTCAAGCCAATTTTAGTGGAGGAAAATCGATGTAGATCTAGGAGTAGTGAAATTGATAGTAGCAGTAGTAGTGATTTTGAGTGCCAGTCACCAACAAAAAGTTTCTAGATCAGTAATGTAGATGTAGTTTCTAGTAGTGTAGATCTAGCAGTCAGATCTAGTAGTGTAGATCTAGTAGTATAGATCTAGTAGTGAGATCTAGTAGTGTGTAGATCTAGTAGTGTAGATCTAGTAGTGTAGATCTAGTAGTGTAGATCTAGTGTAGATGTAGTAGTGTAGATCTAGTAGTGTAGATCTAGTGTAGATCTAGTAATGTAGATCTAGTAGTGTAGATCTAGCAGTGTAGATCTAGCAGTGTAGATCTAGTAGTGTAGATGTAGTAGTGAGATCTAGTAGTGTAGATCTAGTAGTGTAGATTCAGTAGTAGATGCAGTGTAGATCTAGTAGTGTAGATCTAGTAGTGTAGATCTAGAGAGCTAGTAGTGTAGATCTAGTAGAGTAGATCTAGACAGATTTTACTAATGACATCAATCACAAAACTATTCATAACTCTCAAAAATTATGGAATATTTTCCTCAAATAAAAACCTGGATATCTGGAAATGAACGTAGTATTTAGTATGTACCTGAAACACAAAAGTTGATAACTGCTCTAAACTAAATGGCAAGTCAGGCTTTGGTGAGTACAGAATTTATTTTGAAGTTTTTTAGATTACGTTCAACATAGGACACCCCTTATAGACATTTGTTTTTGTTTTAAAAATCTGTTTCTGTTGGTTTTTGTGTATTTGTCCTTTAATTCTCTTTCTTTTTGATATGTAATATGTCATACTATAAAATTAAAAATAAGCCACCAGGAAGCTAATTTGTATGTCACCCACCCATAGCACAAGGAATCTGACCGAAATTAATTTTATCCACAAAGTGTTAATACCGTGTAAGGATCAAGCTTTTGGCATTTAGGGGGGGAATCTTGGTCCTCAATATACTAATAAAATAATAATCATAATAATCTTTATTGTCCAACTATCATAATTATAGATATCTCTCAGGTCGGTCACTAAGTGTGTAGGGCCCTTTAGAGACGGATGTGATAGCTTATTTCTATTCTGATCTGAGGATTCTTTCAGAGCTTGAAGAGCTCTTGCTTTTAGTATGAGAAGAAGCAGAAGAGAAATGAAATAGATTTGTCAGAGATGTCGGAGTAACCAGTGCCTCTTGCCTTGTTTCCTTTGGACGGTGAGGAAAAGAATCCAAACAATCTGTTTTTCTGTTGTATATATATTGAATTGAAGTATACTAGTGTATATTATATATACCTGTGCACATACATTTTTTATTGACAATTGTGTTTTTTAATACTCTATATGATTATCACCCCTATACTCAGTTGACGAGCTCAAGTAGTCGATGTTTAGCATTAGCACTGAATATATTGTGCAAGCAATGAATTTATTTGTGTGCACTCTCTCTCTCTCTCTCTCTCTTATTGTCCAACCAGGGAGGACAAGGAGGTTTTATTTAGCACTCTCTATTCGTTCAGACAAAAACAAAGAGGTAACTTTTGCACTCTCTGATCAACACTATCTTTATCTCTCTAAATGGCGTCCTTTCTTGTCACAGGTTTGATTGCGCCAGATGTTAACAGTGAAAGAGCAAGTGTGAGTTGTATTGTGAATGTTAACAGTTGAGTTGAGAGCAAGTGTGAGCTATATCGTAAATGTTAACAGTTGAGTTGAGAGCAAGTGTGAGCTATATTGTGAATGTGAACAGTTGAGTTGAGAGCAAGTGTGAGCTATATTGTGAATGTGAACAGTTGAGTTGAGAGCAAGTGTGAGCTATATTGTGAATGTTAACAGTTGAGTTGAGTGTGAGCTAGTGAATGTTAACAGTTGAGTTGAGAGTAAGTGTGAGCTGTGAATACAATAGTTGGAGTTGGAGAGCAAAGTGTGAGCTATATTGTGAATGTGAACAGTTGAGTTGAGAACAAGTGTGAGCTATATCGTGAATGTGAGCTGAGCTAATTGTGAATGTTAACAATTGAGTTAAGATTTAGTGTGAGCTATATTGTGGATGTTAACAACTGAGTTAACGGCAAGTGTGAGCTGTATTGTGAATGTTAACATTTGAGTTAAGATCAAGTGTGAGCTATATTGTGGATGTTAACAACTGAGTTAACAGCAAGTGTGAGTTATATTGAAATGTTAACATTAAATTAAGAACAAGTGTGAGCTATATTGTAAATGTTAACATTAAATTAAGAACAAGTGTGAGTTATATTGTAAATGTTAACATTAAATTAAGAACAAGTGTGAGCTATATTGTGAATGTTAACATTAAATTAAGAACAAGTGTGAGCTATATTGTAAATGTTAACATTAAATTAAGAACAAGTGTGAGCTATATTGTGAATGTTAACATTAAATTAAGAGCAAGTGTGAACTATTATAGATGTTAACAACGGAATTAAGATCAAGTGTGAATTTGTGTGGATGTAACAATTACAGCAAATGTAAACAATTGAGGTTGTTAACAATCAAAGAGCAGGAATTAACATTTGTGGATGCTAACAAGTAAAGAACAAGTGTGAGTTATTGTGGAATTTAGCAATTGGAGAGCAGGTATGAAAATTTGTGATTGTTAACAAGTAAAAGAGCAAGTATGGACTTCATCAGACATTTACAATTGAAGAGCGTAATGTAAACATTTTCAAATGTCAACAATTGAAGAGTGAATGTGAACATTTTCAAATGTCAACAATTGAAGAGTGAATGTGAACATTTTCAGATGTCAACAATTGAAGAGTGAATGTGAACATTTTCAGATGTCAACAATTGAAGAGTGAATGTGAACATTTGCCAGATGTCAACAATTGAAGAGTGAATGTGAAACATTTTCAGATGTCAACAATTGAAGAGTGAGTTTGAACTTTTATGGATGTTTACAATCTAAAGAACACATAATTGAAAACTTAAAATCAATTGAAAACTTAAAATCATGAATAAAAGCTGAAAGTAGCTGTTGACATCAATATGGAAAACGGAAATTTCTTTGTGTTATTCTTACCATGTTCTGTCCATTGCTTTTATGTTTCTATGAATTGTTATTGAAAATATTTTGATTTCATGTTTTGGAATTCTCCTCTTGGAGTATACATTTTCCATTGTTTTACAAAAAACTCCCTTTAAGGCCGGGGGGGGGGGGCGTGGTCCTGAAGATTGATACCACAAAAAAAGCTGTGTTGTCTCTTTCATTTTATACGATTTGTTTAGAACCGATACCTGCCTAACCTTCAACACATCGGTTGTACCATAAAAGCCGGAAATTTTGTCTAATGTATAACAAGTTCGTACTCATTTTAATCACCACAAAGTACTCTAATTGAAAGATGTATTTTTGAGGAATTAGTTTCAATATTCACTAAGATCAGTCAAAAATTACGGGATACATTCTTTACACCTGTTATTTTTTAAAATGCTGTCTCGACATGATAAGTGTAAGGGACCTGGAGCAGTTGAAATAGAGTCGACATGAAGTATTTAATAGCCTCTCAAGATTGTTTATGTTTCAAAGTATTATATTATTCTTTTAAAGATTTTGTATGCAAAAACATTCAAATAACGGAAAAAATAATTTAAAATGCGATTTTCTCAAAATGTTACTTTTTGACAGTGATATGCAAACTACTTTTTTATTTATTTATTTTTGGTCCCAATTTTGGTATATAGCATCTATGATGCAATACAAAATTTCATCCTGTTGTAATTTTTGATATCTCTTCAATTTTTGCAAAAAGGAATTTTTTTTTTAATTTAATTTACCAAAAAAATTATAAAATCAAAAATTGTTTAATTTATCCAAAAAGCTACTGGGTTTGGCTAGATATTAAACTGAATAAGATGTGTGCAAAGTTATTGTCAAGTTTGTTCAAAACTGAAAAAGCCTTTTGAAATGAAGTTGTAGTTATTTTCGCAATGAAAATCCAAGATGGCCGTTCCCATGGCAACCATACGATGAAAAACAAAACAAAAAAGAATTTACATTTGTATTATATTTGTCTTGATTATTGTTGCAGGCAATTCATTTTGTTTCTGTATAATGTACTTAACGTATGTAACATTTAATATCACGTATATGACAGACACGCTAAAACTCTGATTTTCGATATAAACGTGTGTATATATTTATCCATAAACATAAGATGACTTTAATCTCTATTACATTGTCCTTTACATTGATAAGATAAGACGTTAGTATGGATAAGATAATATAGACGAAATAAGATTGTAAGATTGATAGATATGGTACAGTTATCAAACTGAACAATAAAGTGATAGCAAATGACAATAGTTGCAAGTAGTATCACTCTATTGCTCAGGCCAAACTGTGTTTTACAACAAGAAAGACTTGGAGAACAGAGATTTCATTAAGAATTCAGAAATTATAATTAAACACACATGTAGCTCTGGCAAAATTCGATTTGTATTATTTGTAATGATTTTCCCTTGAGAAAACTCACATAGCAGTTAGAGCAAGTCAGCAACAAGGGAAGTCACTCACAAGTGATTGTAGGTTTTTATGTTTTGTTCTTTCATTCTTCTTTATCTTTTCGATGATAAGTAAAGCTCGAAAGTTACTGGTAATTAAAAGATCATCAAAGTTATATTAAAAGTATATATATTCTGAAAGTTTGTTTTGTTTTCTATTTTATACCTTTTTTTTCATTGGTATTGAAAATTGTATCTAAAATCAATTTTAACTGAGACAGGTATACTTTTCATTAGAGTTACATTCCTTTGCTTAGGCACATAGATTGAATAGGAAGTGAGGGCTTAAAGCACACAGCCTAGAGTAATGGGGCGTTTCGAGCGTGAAATTATTTGCCCTTTTTTTTCAGAAACAGATCAGTGGTAATTCTTTTATGTGGAGCCTGAAGCCCTTATCTAATTATATAGTAAAATACAAGGGCAGTGAGAACCCCACGTCATTATTCATAAATAATAATGCTATTGCTAGTATTACAAAAATAGTATAACTACTGCTACTATTTCTACTCTTGTTAATAATCATTCTAGTACTGTAAATAATAATGCTAAATGCTAACATTTGTGATGATTTATTATAATAATAAGAGAAGAAGGAGACAGGATGACCACTAGTAATGATAATAACTAAAACTAGAA
Source organism: Doris montereyensis (assembly GCA_037039925.1). Taxonomy (NCBI): domain Eukaryota; kingdom Metazoa; phylum Mollusca; class Gastropoda; order Nudibranchia; family Dorididae; genus Doris; species Doris montereyensis. Next base: position 52,557 of record JAXRKP010001461.1, on the reverse strand, counting down.
ATAATAGAGTAGTAGTCCATACCATTCTATGTGTTCCTATTTTTTAAAACGTATTGACTGGCGCTTAACAAGATTAATATATAATCTATTTTCTCTGTTTGTACTGAGTTACATTGATGAGTCACATTTTATGTGAAAGTATTATGATTTTGCATAGCAACTGTTTCCCCACATAATGGTTATCTAAATAAATCTAGTTACATGTGTTGATTCACATGTTTAGATAGATAACATTTAAGTATTAAAGTCAGGGCGTACGTCTTCTCTGCTGTCACTATACAATGAATAGCACGAGTAAAAAACAGCCACGCAAAAAGTTACATCAGGGAAATCGCGCAAAGCATCATGGAACAGATTGGTAGTAGGAGCTAAACGCCTCATTGTGGAGGACCCTTAGGCAGGAAAGGGTTAAAGGGATGGGGGGAAGGGGAGCCTGCAATATTTTCTTATTTCTTTTTTTATTATTAAGTTGTTGCTCTACTCAGGTTTTCAGTGAGAGGAGAAATTTATAAAGATACTTGTATAGTACATGAATGTCGCTACCACTTTGATCAAAGGCTGTAAGTGTGTGCCAAAATATAGAATTCTACTGGGTTTTGAAAGATTGAGTGAATTTTTTTGTTATTCACCCCTATACAAAATAGGTACAACTCTATCATCAACATCAGCCTATCACCTTGCTCTGTTTGAAGGCAATGAGTATCAGCCTATCACCTTGCTCTGTTTGAAGGCAATGAGTATCAGCCTATCACCTTTGCTCTGTTTGAAGGCAATGAGTATCAGCCTATCGCCCTGCTCTGTTTGAAGGCAATGAGTATCAGCCTATCACCCTGCTGAAGGCAATGGTATCAGCCTATCGCCCTGCTCTGTTTGAAGGCAATGAGTATCAGCCTATCGCCCTGCTCTGTTTGAAGGCAATGCTCTGTTTGAGGCAATATCAGCCTATCGCCCTGCTCTGTTTGAAGGCAATGAGTATCAATCTTAAGGCAATGAGTATTTCTTTTCACTCCTTTTTATTCTCTTATCTGTCACCTTACTGTTTCCACCTTAATTAACCCTAACGTCATTTGGTGAATGGAATTTTAGGATTTTTGATCAATGAAATTGGTAGCGATATACAATAGAAATTGGTAGAAATTGGTATCAATAGCCTAGTCGAAATTGGTAGTGAAATTGGTGTTTTGAAGGCAATGAAATTGGTATGATATACAATAGAAATTGGTAGCTATACAATAGAAATTGCTCTGTTTGAAGGCAATGAGAAATTGGTATCGCCCTGCTCTGTTTGAAGGCAATGATATACAATAGAAATTGGTAAATAGAAATTGGTAGTGATATACTTTGGGGTTTATTGGTAGTGTAATACAGTGGGTGGTTAGTCCTACTACTTTGGTAGTCAATTTTCATATACTTTATTCTCTTATCTGTCACCTTACTGTTTCCCCTAGAATTAACCCTAACGAAATTGGTAGATACATTTGGTGAATGGAATTTTTAGGATTTTTGATGATATACAGAGAAATTGGTAGTGATATACAATAGGAAATTGGTAGAAATTGGTAGCGAAATTGGTAGTGATACAATAGAAATTGGTAGCAATAGAAATTGGTATACAATAGAAATTGGTAGTGATATACAATAGAAATTGGTAGTGATATACAATAGAAATTGGTAGAAATATACAAGTAGAAATTGGTAGTGATATACAATAGAAATTGGTAGTGATATACAATAGAAATTGAAATTGGTAGTGATATACAATAGAAATTGGTAGTGATATACAATAGAAATTGGTAGCGATATACAATAGAAATTGATAGTGATATACAATAGAAATTGGTCATCTATACTCTCCACTCTCCACATTGAACTATAGTGGCTGTAAAATGTGCAATACACATTACATGTTTTTTACATATATTTATTATCCATGTTAACACAAAATTAATTCAATTATTCAGTCTTTTCCACTTTCAATGAATTAACACAACAAATTTGTCATCTACCTTAAAGAGAATAAATATTTCAGTTTCTCCTTCCTCCCTTTGTTTCATTTAATTTTTGTTTTGTTCTTTCACTTTGCTGTTGTTTGCTTTTTGGGGTTTTAAAAAGTTAAGTTTGCAAGTTACCAGTAGGAACATTAATAAACAATTACATGAATTAATATTGAAACCCTGTAGGTGCAAGGACGAGACAAATACAAAAGAATAGACAGGAAAATCTTTAAGCACCAACAGAATGGAACTCGCAACCTCCGTGTCAGCAGCCATGGCCTCGACATGAAAAGAGAGGCCACTACCAACCTAGGGCAAATTCAACGTCAATGTTTATTTATGTCGTTGTTATCACTTTCGACATACCCATTTTAGTCTCTATAGAATTTAGCAAAACGTGTGAGATAAAACAATGGCTGCTTGAGGCTAATAAATAAACCATGTCTTACTATAAAAAAGGAATATAGCAACAGGGATGAAAAAAAGGGGTCGTTAAATGTACCTATAGGATAAATTTGAATAAACATTAATTATATTTATAGATGGCGTAATAATGTAACAGTTTTGATCATTTATACAGATTTATCACAAGATAATAATTTGAAACAACCTTTTACAGAGGAAACCTGAAAAACAAGTCTGATAATTCCAGTTTTCATAAATCGAAGAAGTTGAAAAGTGAGCCTTTTTCCTTTTGCCTTTGTCAGATTCAAAATCATAAATTGAGTTGACTATGAGTCGATTCTCATAATTCAAAGTCGATACGCTATTTCATAGGAATAAAAGTCTTCCTCAACTTGCATTCTTACTTCATGCTGACTGCCGCACAGTAACACAGTGCCATCCTAGATCTATCTTTCAGTAATAACAATAGCGCGGGATATTGCAGGGGTCAGAGATGAGCGTGACACTGACACGACCACAGTGACATAACGCCCACTCATGTTTTATCATACATCAATTTATACCAGTTCTCTGAGGAGAGGCAGGGCGTCTGGACCTATATCTTAATCTTATTATCGATCCATGACATGAGTGAGACTAGTGAGAGTGAAAGGGATGGAAGGGGAAAAGGGACGACGGGTTGGTCTTGGTACAGTTATGATGTTACACTGCAGGTTGTCAGCTGTGCTGTACTGTACTGTAAAACGTGGGTTGGTCTTGGTACAGTTATGTGGGGTTGGTCTTTGGTATGTTACACTGCAGGTTGTCAGCTATGCTGTACTGTACTGTAAAAACAGAGGCATATGAAATGCTTAGTCGCATGCTCTGTGTGTTTTTACAAAATTAATACACGTGTAGGCGTAGTACATGTAACATTGTAACTGATCACTGTTTTGCCTCCTTGTTACATTTTTACCACTCTTCGAAGCAGTCGCATAATAATAATGCACCGGTGCTGGATCTCTAGAAATTTGCAGAATTTCCTTTTGTCTTCTATTTGAAATATGGTTTCAAAGAAATTGAACCGTTTGAAAAGAAAGCATACAATTACCATTGAAACCAAGCTTCAGGACTAAATCTAGATCTGCTTTCAAAGCTTTCTACTTTCAACAGTCCTTTTTAGAACTCAATCATGGTCCCAAATAAATAATTCAAACAAACAAAACAAAACCCTGGGCTCTTTCAAGGGCCAACTGACTCAGAGTGAACAAACAGGCGGGAAGTGTGGGGGGGGGGGATTTGTGAGGAAAGGGGCTGATCCCTGCTCAGTGGTACTTATGTCAAGAGATGTCACCAAAAATGTTTTTGAGGTTCCTTTGATGTCATAAACACCCTTACTTAATTGTAAGTCTCATAATTCGAGGTTGTCATCCATTCCTAAGGAATTCAAATTAAGACGTTTCCACTGTATAATTTTCAGTTATCAAAACAAAAAGAACGGAAAAAGCAATAGTATAATACATGTCGACAAGCAGTATGTATTATGTATAGTATAGCAAAACCCATTGATTTCTGTACAGTAAAGATTGATGTGTTTTCCTTGTATTTTTTTTACTGAAATTGACTTCCATTCTGCATTTAAATTTAAGCCATTTGTATATCATTTACATATTTTCTAAAAGATGTCTAGTCTATGAGACAATCTTCTAATTCTAATGTTTTCATTTATCAAAACAACGTAACAACAAACCATGTATACCAACTCTAACTAATGGTACATTTGAGTTTTATTTTAAGTATAACAACAAAAGCTTTTGTAATTTGGAAATGTTGTCCTCCCATTTTATAATTGAAATTACCTTCCTCCATTATGTAAAATCCATTTGCATAATATTTCTTTACAAGATTCCTTTTTGTTATTTTCCTCATTCTCAATTTTTTAGCACATTGAGCTACAAAAAAAACAATGAGAGAAAGGAGTCTGTTAATATCAGAATCTTTGTTTTGAATCAAAAGGTAGACTTTATAAAATGTACAAAGAGGAAGAAGCGCTGGTAGCTCAGTTGATAGAGATGACTATCACTCAGGAGACCTGAGTTCAAATTAACCAATCCAGGCAAATTTTTCAGGCCCTCTATTAAGAGCATAAAGAGCGGGTGGATAGAAGACAAAAGTAAGACAAAAGAGATGTCGAGTCTGCACCACAAAAGGGATTGTAATGCAGGCGACATCCTGCCTTGTTGCCATTAGCAACCTGCGGAAGCCACGACATCCTTAGTCGCCTTCTACGACACGCGTGGATGGAGAGACAGTGGAGTAACTATTTTGCTCCTCTTCTCTGTTGGAGAGGCCCCTGTTCCTACGGGGGAATTGGAGTGAAGACACTGCCATTGTAGAATCAGGGTCACAAATGACAAGGAAATTGAAGTGGAGACACTGTCATTGTAGAAACAGGGTCACAAATGACAAGGAAATTGGAGTGGAGACACTGCCATTGTAGAAACAGGGTCACAAATGACAAGGGAATTGAAGTGGAGACACTGCCATTGTAGAATCAGGGTCACAAATGACAAGAAAATTGGAGTGGAGACACTGCCATTGTAGAAACAGGGTCACAAATGACAAGAAAATCCTAAATCGGGGGTATTGTGAGGCCACTGTATTTGCAGCCTAACTTTTATGGGGATGAGTTCTGGTGATGTTTTGAGTTTGAAATGCATTCTTTTCTGCATCCATGCGGGCAAACATCTGTGAGCTTATTTCCAAGAAATGGAGACGTGACAAGATAAAATTGAACTTTTTAACATTTCCATACTGAGTCACAAGATAGCATTGAACTTTTTCCATTTTCATACTGAGTCATGTCTGACAAGATAACATTGAACTTTTTCCATTTTCATACTGAGTCATATCTGACAAGATAACATTGAACTTTTTCCATTTTCATACTGAGTCATATCTGACAAGATCGCATTGAACTTTTTTTCATTTTCATACTGAGTCATGTCTAACAAGATAACATTGAACTTTTTCCATTTTCATACTGAGTCATATCTGACAAGATAACATTGAACTTTTCCATTTTCACTGAGTCATATCTGACAAGATAACATTGAACTTTTCATACTGAGTCATGTCTGATGATACTGATTGATAGATAGCATTTATTCATTTTCATACTGAGTTATGGCTGACAAGACAGCATTGAATTTATTCATTTTCATACTGATTTATGGCTGACAAGACAGCATTGAATTTTTTCATTTTCATACTGATCATGTCTGACAGATAACAAACTATCCATTTTCATACTTGATCTATCAGAAGATAACATTGTTTTTTCATTTTCATACTTTTAACATTGAACTTTTCATGGCTTACAAGATACTGTACACTTTGACTTGAAAGATAACATTGAACTTTTTCCTCAATGTACACTTGACATGTCTGATTGAATAGATAGCATTTAGCAAAGATTTACTCGCATTGAATTCATACTGAATCACTTGATACTGATGATAGCAAATATCCATTTTCATACAATGTACACTGCAAAGCATTCCTCTTACCTCAATGTACACTTGACTTGAAAGCAAAGCACTTTTTCCTCAATGTACACTTGACTTGAAAGCAAAGCACTCTTACCTCAATGTACACTTGACTTGAAAGCAAAGCACTCTTTCCTCAATGTACACTTGACTTGAAAGCAAAGCACTCTTTCCTCAATGTACACTTGACTTGAAAGCAAAGCACTCTTTCCTCAATGTACACTTGACTTGAAAGCAAAGCACTCTTTCCTCAATGTACACTTGACTTGAAAGCAAGGCACTCTTACCTCAATGTACACTTGACTTGAAAGCAAAGCACTCTTACCTCAATGTACACTTGACTTGAAAGCAAAGCACTCTTTCCTCAATGTACACTTGACTTGAAAGCAAAGCACTCTTTCCTCAATGTACACTTGACTTGAAAGCAAAGCACTCTTTTTCCTCAATGTACACTTGACTTGAAAGCAAAGCACTCTTTCCTCAATGTACACTTGACTTGAAAGCAAAGCACTCTTACCTCAATGTACACTTGACTTGAAAGCAAAGCACTCTTTCCTCAATGTACACTTGACTTGAAAGCAAAGCACTCTTACCTCAATGTACACTTGACTTGAAAGCAAAGCACTCTTACCTCAATGTACACTTGACTTGAAAGCAAAGCAGGCTTCATCTCATTTTACTTTCTTGACAGGGAATTATTTATTAATGCACCCCACCCCCTCCCCCTGAACTGTGAAGATAGTATTTTAAATTTGCTCTAAAATTTAGTCAGTGTGCTTTTGGCTATGACTAGTATGACCTTATTATTACCGTGAAAAAGTCACACAGTATGTGCACATACGTAAAAGTTTTTTATTACATTACACTGGATGTCTTTTTTTTGGTGTTTTTTTATTAATTCTTTTACTTTGTATACTTTTTTGCTCTTAATTATAAATTGCATGTTTACCATTCTTGTTTTCTGGGTTTTTTTTAAAGTATACATTCTTTTTCTATACTTTGTACTTTATGTTACATAAAACAGCAAAATGTGTTTGATTCACAATTCAAGATGCGTGACATGCTCCATAAACATAATCTGTGAATAATTACAGTTTTGTTCATCATAAATCAGTTTTTACCAACATTTGAATACTTTAGAAAATTTATTATCAGTAATAAAAGAATAACACTGATGACATTTTTGGGTTTGTTTTTGTTTTGAAAGGGAAAGGACGTTTGCTAGGGGGTTTTCTAGGGGAGGTTTTTGAATGGACAAATCTTTTAATTGTATTTTTTAATGTTGGCATTCGAATTTATAACATTTCGCTTTCTAGGCCTGTGTATTCCACACATCACATTCTTTGCTCTGCTCTACTCTAATGATATCTATATTAATATTATGTTACTTTGTTTTCCTGTTTTAACATTGCATGTAAATTCCTGTTTTTAATCACAGCAATATTTCAGATGTACTCCATTAAAAATGAAAATATTGTAAACTTATCTCATCTTTCTCATTTATCACATTATATACATAATTATTTTTTTTCCTTTTGTGATTTGTACATGTTCATTATTGTATATATATATATATATATATATATATAAATATAAAATAAACTTTGTATCATCAGTTGTCTCCGATGGGACTACATGTAGATGCCAATCAATCTACCTGAAAAACTAAAACCAAAATTCCGCTTTGTCAGGTCATGGACCTTTTGTTGCGTGGCTGACACTTTGCTCCTGGGCTGACGTGTCACATCCTCTTCCCCCCCTCACCCCTTCTTCGGATGCCACTAATGTCTTGTTGTTTTTGTTTTTGGTGGTGGCGGGAAAGGGGAAAGGAGACGAAGGAGAGGTATTTTGTAGGTCCTCTTTTCTTTCACATCTTTCGCCTCAATTCATCATGAAGTAAATTTCAATCAATTGCAAAAAGTTGCTCTTAATTCACCCTGAGATTACCAGATAATATGGAGACTGGGTAAATTGCAATGAAACAAAAAGCGGTGGTAGGGGGGTAGGGGTGTAAATAAAAATAAAGTAAAATCGCTCTTTATCTCTGAAGCAAAAGGTTTCATAGAATGTAGATAATTATTTTAGGCATTAATTGTTAGACTTTAATGGGAGGATTACATTTTTCCCTTGCACAGCGCTGATTCTCTAGATTTTCATACAAACATCTGGCACTGGCGGCACTGATGTTCACAATACCAGATATCATGGGTGTTGCTTAGCCATGTTTCCCAAAATGACTAAAGCCATTTGCTCAAAATCGGACAAATCTAGTTGATCATATTGCGGATAGAGCAGCTCCTTCCCATCACAATGATACCATAAATAAACTCACTGTCAATTCTTTGAATTTATACAATTTTTTTAGAAACGATACTGACCATATCTTTCAATATAGTTGTTGTATTATAAAATCCAGAAATTTTGTCTAAACTATTGAATGTGGGTACTCATTTTAATTGTCACAATGCACACTATCCTAAATCTTGATTGGCTTAATTGGCAAATATTGCCTTAGAGTGCCCGTAAGACATGTGACACATTCTGTGTACCGGTTGTCAAAAGGTACCATCCCGACATGAGTAAAAAAGGAGCTGGGGCAGTTGAAACAGGGTCGATAAGAAGTGGTTGAGAGCCTCAAGGTTTTATGGCGTTTCAAAGTATTATTCTAGATTCCTACTCTTTTCTTAGGTTTCTTCATGAAATTTGTATAAGGATAATTGGGTGAAAACAAAAAATGATCAGATACTATTTTCGGTATGGATTTAAGTTTTGTGAAATTTAAATTTTTGTTTAACATTTTTGTATATTTTGGGGTTGTTCTCATGCGTCTATTGTCAAAAATTCATAAATTTAAAAATTTAAATAAATAAAAAATCCGATCTAATCAAATTTAGATATTGTGTCAAGAACGATGTGCAAAGTTTGAAAGAAATTTGTCAAAAAAATGTGGAAGCCTATCAATATTGAATTTGTTGAAAGTTTTGGGGTATAGTATAATCCAAGATGGCAGTTGATTCCATGGCAACAGGTAGCATTAGATTAAAAAACACCTAGATATTTCAACATGGCACACCACGTCCATTACATCTGTCACGGAGTTAAATTAATAGGAACATTAAACATCAAGTACCTTTGATGTGATTTCGATTTGGATTTGATTTGATGAGTCCCCAACTGAAATGATCTCAGGTTTTAGGAATTTTTCAAAAGGATCTCAGGTTTTAGGTAGGATTTTTCACTTTAGCCAAGGGATCTCAGGGTTTTAGGGAGGATTTTTCCTTTGATGGATTTGATTTGATTTTTCACTTTAGATTTGATTTGAAGGGATCTCAGGGTTTCAGGTGTTTTTCCAGCCAACTGAAATTTTTTTCAATTTAGATCTCAGGTTTTAGGTAGGATTTTTCACTTGAGCCAAGATTTCTAGGGTTGTAGGTAGGATTTTTCACTTTAGCCAAGGATCAGGGTTTATGGCTAGGATTTTTCACTTTAGCCAAGGGATTTCTAGGTTTTAGGTAGGATTTTTCAATTTAGCCAAGGATCTCAGGGTTTTAGGTAGGATTTTTCAATTTAGCCAAGGGATTTCAGGGTTTTGTAGGATTTTTCATTTTAGGGGATTTTTTCAGGTATTTAGCCAAGGGATCTCAGGGTTTTAGGTAGGATTTTTCACTTTAGCCAAGGGATTTCAGGGTTCTAGGTAGGTTTTTTCATTTTAATTTCAGGGTTGTAGGTAGGATTTTTTCATTTTAGCCAAGTGATCTCAGGTTTTAGGTAGGATTTTTCAATTTAGCCAGCCAAGGTAGATCTCAGGGATTTCAGGGTTTTAGGTAGGATTTTTCAATTTAGGCTTTAGCCAAGGGATCTCAGGGTTTTAGGTAGAATTTTTCAATTTAGCCAAGGGATCTCAGGGTTTTAGGTAGGATTTTTCACTTTAGCCAAGGGATTTTTATCAGGGTTTTAGGTAGAATTTTTCAATTTACCTTTCAGGGTTTTAGGTAGGATTTTTTTTAGCCACTTTTAGGTAGGATTTTTCAATTTAAGGGATTTCAGGGTTGTAGGTAGGATTTTTACTTTAGCCAAGGGATTTCAGGGTTGTAGGTAGGATTTTTTACTTTAGCCAAGGGATTTCAGGGT